>KN838834.1:0-34754 GCA_000827195.1 Laccaria amethystina LaAM-08-1
AGGGAATGCATGTGGTGCAAAGATGATGGAAGATTCGCGTAGCCGTTGAATATTCGGAATATTCGGATTTACGTGCGCAGAACAAGCGCGCGCTTATCAGCGTCGTTTGACGTCGTCGGCCCCAAACTGGCGGGGCATCTTTATCTCAATTATAAAGCTCTTACCTGTAAACAAAATTTAGAAAACATTATATTTGAGTTCTAACTACGAGTTATTGAAGAATGCACCAAATTAGAGCCACAAATAAAATATTTAGTTGAGCTCATCGTTGGAAACGGCAAGTAGCAAACAACGATGACGAAGCTTTGATGTTTGGCGTGACAAACCCTAGGTTAGGGATAGAATAATGCCCTAAGCGGACACTCAAATCTACATTATATAATCTGATGGCTAAGCGTGCTGCAAGCTACGTCTGTGAGCTGTGCCCAGCTTTGAATCACCCTATTGGTTCATGATTGGGGAAAAAGTACTAAATTCAACTGCCATCCAGCTGGGGGACAATGGGTTCTGGTAATTCAGCACTGGAAAAGATTTCCTGATAAATATAGCTGAAAATTGGTAATTTTGGCTGGTTAGTTAAATAATTCTTTTATGGCTGTGCAGTAATGTGTAAAGTGAGTACTATCTTTGGATGTATTCAAATTTCTGAACTATGTGTGAAAATTGGCAAATTCTGCTGGTTGTAGTGCCAGAGTTCATGGATGGCCATGGAAGAATGTGCACAATTAGTATTGGCTTCCAATGTTTTCAATTTGCCAATATATGCATGAAAATTGTGAGTGTGGCTCAGGAATTTTCACATGGCCATGGATGAATGTGCACAATTAGTATTGACTTCTGATGTTTTAATTTGCTGAAATATGCATGAAAATTGTAATTTCAGCTCATTGTGTCGCTGCAATTCTCACATGGCCATGGATGAATGTGCACAATTAGTATTGACTTCTGATGTTTTAATTTGCTGAAATATCTACTATTACAATTGCAATTGGTGTCTTGGTGTTTCCCACAGGATAAACAGGGTCCTCAAAGGAAGAATCTGATTGGCTGCTGGGGTTTTCACAGGTGGGAACACTGTTCACAGCGGACTCTCTTTCCGCTCTGGAATGTTCGGACCACTGGGACCCTTACAGCGCACTTCATGATCATGAGGGAGGCGCTCCAGTCGCGAACTTCTGACACGTACAGTGATCACTGGCCACTAAAAATATGTGAGTATTTTTCCCTTCCATCGAACCCCAGAAAGTCATATTCCGCTCAATAGGCCTGATGAAAACCTCAATACACCACAACGACATCAACCTCGGAACCGTCAAGCTCTTCATCAACAAAAGCCAAACCTGGATGCAAGCCCCCACTGCCATCGAACTCCAGCACCAAGACCTGAAACACCTACACCCCAACCTGGAGCTTCCGAGAGAGCAAGGATGAATATGCATCAGTTACAGCGTGAAACTTGGAACAACGAGCTGCAAGAAAGTCCCAGAAGGCGACATCCCCACAATACGCAAGACGAAAACCTTGCGCCGGACCCACCTGACAGTGAAGGGTCAGCAAGAAGGGTCGCTCTGGGGCGTAAGGTGCATAGTATCAGCTCATTTCGTGAATATCTCACCCCGGCAGCAGGTGTAACTGACTCAAAGTAAGAGATCTGTCGCTCTGCAAAACCGGCACCAACAAGCCCGTCTTCAACGCAACCAACCATCGCAGACCAACCAATGTATTATCATTTTGTCCTCTAAGACTCATGCACTTAATGGATTCATTCTTTTTTATTGAATAGCCACTCCCAATGGCCACTCTTTGGCTCAGCAACGACGGCGCGAGCGTGAAGCGCAACAGCAACAAAGTGTTAGTAAGTGAGCAAAGTAAGTACATAAAATGTTTCAAGTACATTTCTTCATGTGCTAACAATCCGTTCAGACCATTCTGACCATGCGTCAGGATCGAGGGTTCATATACCCCTTTGAATTACACCTTCAACACCAATAAGTCATGCTGGACGTGCAGTAAGTATATTCATTTGTTTTCCCCCTGCAAAATTTCGGCACATACACTTCACTTCATGTATGCCTTCCAGCCATATGTAATACCACTGCCAACGGTATATCGCAGATACCGGTAAGTGCATCCTTTGCTATCTTCAAGAACTTCTCACTAATTTCGCCAATTGTTCGAAGCTAACTCAACTCCTTTTAAGCGCAAAGGGCTTCAGTTTGACTTCAACCAGGCAACTCCAAGCCCACTAAAGGGGGCATGCAGATCAGATGCAGACAGCCTGTCTTTGCCTTCACCTCAACCTCAATCTTAATATTAGAGCTGACCTTTGTAAATAAATCATATTTTGTGTTCTTGACTTCAATTCGACGGTTCTTTTAATCTGACATTATCACTGGTGCTACGTATTTAATGAATCAAGGAAGGTCCCGTGTGAATGCACGGGTATCAGCTAGTGCATGAAAATTGTAATTTCAGCTCATTGTGTTGCTGCAATTCTCACATGGCCATGGATGAATGTGCATAAGTAGAATTAACTTGTGAGGCTTTCAATATGTGTGCAAAAATTGTAATTTCAGCTTGTTGTAGTGCCAAAATTCTCACATGGCCATGGGTGAATGTGCACAATGAGTATTGGCTTCTGATTTTTTAAATTGCTCAAATATGAATGAAAATTTTAATTTTGGCTCATTAGTGCAACAATTCTCATATGGCCATGGATAAATATTCACAATTAGAATTAACTTCCAATACTTTTAATTTGCTGAAATATGCATGAAAGTTCTAATTTCAGCTTGTTGTATTGTCAGAATTCTCACATGGACATGGATGAATGTGCACCTTCTTGCATGGCCTTCTGGGGCACATGCACAGTCATTATTACTTTCAGTTCATTTCAATCTTGCGAGATATGTCTAAAAATTGCCAATTTTGCTTGAGTCAGAGCCAGAATTCTTGCAGGCACCTGTGGGGATGGCCAGGGTCATGATTACCTTTTCCTGAAAATTGCTGATTTTAGAGCAGCACATGTTGCATGACCTTCCAGTGAATAAGCACAGTCATTATTGTATTCTGAAGACTGCTAGTTTACAAAATATGTATCATCTTGGGTGGTCTCAGAGTCAGAATTTTTCAAAATGGTTGGTGGTATAGTTCTGCATCTGATGCCTGACCTTCTTGGAATCATGTAAAGTGAGTATTAACCTCTCACATTTTTAACTGTCCAACAATGCTGATGAATTTTTTTTTTATAGGACAAGTGACTATTGAAGTGTTTTTAGTCAATTTCAATAAAATAGTTTCATGAGGAAATCACTGCATTCAAAATAGCTGCACACAGTATGTTCTTTACACACACCAATGATATCTTAGACTAAATTTTTCATTTAGGAAACTCATTTCTCAGTCTCCTGGGGAGGGTGACAAAGACGTTCCTCCACAGAGGCAAAATATTTGAACAGAGTTCATTTCTTTCTTTTCCGCAAGTGTTCTCTTCTCATTTCACTCCCTATTGATCTTCTGACCCACCAACAGGACGTTCTGCAAAGAAATAAGAAGAAAAGTAAGATATCGCATAGATGCAAATAAAAAACTCTGATCATGCCTTGAAGTCAGGCACCTTCCACAAGTCATCCAAATTGACTGCCAAAAAAAATCCAGCTGATAATGTTTCCATCATCAGGTGGTCAGCAGCAAATTGAATGGCAAACTCGGTGACTACACCATGCCTCTCCTCGTCTGACAACCTTAACCTGGCATCTGATGGGCGGAAGCTCAAAGACACATGTTCCAGATGGGGAAAGAGGTAAAGCCACCTCATTATCGTCAGCTGCAAGGGGTTTCTGGAATTAATGTGTTGGTCCAAAACGACACTCCTGGTATGACCGAGGGAGGTGATGATTTGAGTAAATTTGTCTTCACGGATATACCTCTTCAAGATCGAGCAGATATCCCCCACTAGACCATTTGATAACTGCAGAGATGAGATATGGACGTGGGTGGCAACGACTGCTAAGGGGCTCAACTGGGGTCGATCCAAATTGAGTAAGCCATGGACAGAGGTAAGAAGGGGTACCCTGTTCCGATGTTGGAGCAGCAAGGTCACCATCGGTGACATTGCAGTTAACTGTATCAAGTATGGGAGTATAATTTGGGGATCAGGAACTTGAGGATTATTGACCGGGAGGATTCCGTCGAGGCATAGACTGGTGATTGACGGATGGCGATTGAGGAAGCTGTACATGCCCTCCCATACAAAATTAAACCGAGAGGCGATCTTGACCTCTTGTACCGCCGATAAATTCATAGATTCAGATATGCGTGATAGGAGGTCCGGGGTAATGGATGTGACATCGAGGTGAAGGCAGACGAGGGACTTTCGGTTCACCTCCAGTGTGTCGATAATCCACCCAACAAAAAACGGTTGGAAGAGCCTCGAAAAAAGAACTCGTATCGTCGACATCGCAGTTGAATAGGGGTGTGCACGGAGCTCTCCCGAATTTCTCATCCCAGTGCCTGTGGGTTTCGTAGGGGGAGGTGTCGCGACATACATACCAGGCAAATAACCTATCGGGTCAAGAACTGTCAGATCTCTGCACCCACTCTCGGCGATTGTTTGTAAAAGCTTCAGAAACTCCCTTCGCCCAAGGGGGTGGCGGAACGTGGATCCCGGATATAGGGTTGGGGGGGGGGGGTCCACTAGGGGGTCGAAATATTTTTTGTGACCTATTTTAGAAAAGTCCTTCCAATAAGCCAAATAGCGCTCACAAAGAAGTTGGGAAGTTCAGATGTACGGCAAACACCTAATTTACGGATTTACGAAGTGTATGACCTTGCTAAAGGCGATTGACGATGAGTATGTTCCAAATAACTATCATGTTAACGCACCTTACGAGATCCCATAGGTTCCCAAGCACAAGGACGATTATCATTTGTAATCGTAAGGTCTGTACAAGAGACTAATGTCACTATGCGTGACACGCTCAATCTTGTCGATAGCAAGGATGCATGGGAGGTGGCTGAGATGAGCGGAAGGTGTATAGCTGCTCAACAAGATGTCGCTGTGCGTGCAGATAGCGAAGATGGGAGGGAGGTGGCTGAGATGAGCGGAAGCCTTCCAGTTACCACAAGGGTCAAATATAGAACGAGCGGACATACCTCATGCGCTGGAACCCACCTCTCCTTTCCAGCTGGCAGAAACGAACACACCCCATATACATTCGGGCTTCACCTTCAACCACCAGGTCCTTGGCACTACCACTCATCAACGACATGTTCATCCTTCAAGCAAAGATTTGCGGGGGCGCTTGGGTACTGCTTGCGGAAGAATTTGCACGTCTTGTCAAGGGATAACGTCGAATTGCTGTACGAAGGGATCATTGGCCACATCGAGAGTGGGATACATGCGCTGGAATCCATCTGTTGTCGCACCTAAAAACTTAAAAAATGTAATGTATTGCCTGATTGAGTATGTTTTTGACATAGGAAGTCGGAAAATTGCCTTTTTTGGGGGGTAGGCCGCGGGCGCCCTAATTTGTAATGTGACTGTATATCCAAAATCCACGTTCCGCCACCCCCTTGCCTTTGCCACCTCTCCACGCTTTCTTCCCCCTGTGACCCAGACATGTACAGGATAATCCCCGGAAGGCCTAGTAGGATTTTACCAACCGGTGGAATGCGCGCCAGTAAACCACCTAGACTAGAAATGTCTGAGATCACTTCCTCAACCCTCGAAGTGAAGTAAAATGTAAATGACGAGAGATTGCGAATGAAAAGGGCCATCCTTATGGCCTCTAGCAATTCCGGTATAGGATGATGACAATGAAAGAACCCATTTTGAGGATTTTCCAACTTGTTGCGGGAGAAGAACATAGGAAGGACCAGGAAATGAAGCCTCTTGCATGTAAGACTCAGCCGACAAATGGAAGCATTATCATCCAGGTCCTCGACGATTTTCTCGACAAGTTCGTCCGGAAGATCAGTGATGGTAGCATATGCAGAAGAAGTTTGTCCGAGAGGTCCATCCATTCCCGGCAGCCATCTTTCCATTGTCGTTGTGGTGGTGTTGTGGTGGTATGTCTCACTGGAGAGCGTGCTTCCCTCATGTGACCTGACTCCTAAACTGACATTACTGTGCCATTTCAATCAATTCGGCAGGGCCCGTGACGCGTGACGGACCTGCCGAAATTTTGGTTTCGGCGACCCCCCAAGGTTGCCGTGACTTGCCCAAAATTTTGGCAGTTGAGCGCCGCAGGCGACGAAAAAAATTATATATCGGTGACATTATTGTCAAAATGAATTCGGCACACCACGAAAACCGCCGTGACAACCGTGACATTTCAGCATTTTGAGAAGCCCCGTGACGCGTGACTGCCGAATTGAATGAAATGGCACAGTATCTTGGCCGCAAACCCACCCCAGGGTCAAACGCAATGAGTGACAAATGGACACTGCTGGCCTGAATAACCCTTTATAACCGGATGGGGATTGAAGCGTTGTGCTTGACTAGGAGTTTTTTTTTTTTCAGTGAGGACGCGACTGATGAACGGGATCGCGAAGTGAGAAGCAGCTAATTGTCAAATCATAATCAGTGTGTGAATCCCCCTAATTACGAACAATTTAAATCGGCCGATGGTGGTCTGGTGCAGCAAAATGGACGATCGCTCCATCGTTCTCGTTCCCGGTGACAATACCCGAGTAGTAAGCCTGAGACCACTGGATGGAAAAATTCATAATATATATATGTAGTTGCAAGGACGACAAGGTGGTGTACATTCAGATAAACACCATGGCCGGTCCGAGTGAAGTCGTCCAATTGCAGAACTTGATTTCATCCTAACCACCTTCGACTTTAGTGGCACATTTTACGGCTCAACGTAAACGACAAGTACCCCCCTTGAACCAATATAGCTCTAGCTACGAATTCATTGTCAGTTATAAGATCTGAGAAGAGAACCACCGTCTCGAGCATGAATTTACTGCTTGTCTGAAATACAAAAAAAAAAAAGCAAATCAACATAAGAAAGCGCACTTCTTCATCTGCGACGCCGGTGTCCTTGATAGCGTCCACAATGGCTACCGCCGCTTGTAACTGTCTAGATCTTCCGTTATTTGCGTAATTCTCCGAGTCATGATGTCGTCGTACTCACGGTCGTTAGGATGCGTTTTTCTAGCATGTCACACGTCCATGTCACCGGCACCATCATGGATGCAGCTCAAGCCAAAGTACGACGATTGTGAGGAGTACTTTTGGAGTACTTTGGTAAGTATGTACATTCCCTACTCGTACACACATCTCATCTAACAAGAAACTATAGATACGTCTCCAACGAAACGTCGAAAAGCGCAACAGCACGAACAAGTCGACTATTATATGAGGCCGGACCACCTCGATTTTCAAGCCATCACAGAGACAACACTGAAGGAGGCCAACACAATTGAGAGGTGGACCTTGCCTGGAAGATGTACAACAGATGGGTGGGTGACGAAGGACGGCAGCAAAGGTAAGGACTTTCCTTGCTCGGTTCGTCTATGGTACTGACGACCATGTTATCGTCAGATTCACTTAGTTCTTCCCTATGAGCTGCGAGGGGGAATGAAACACGAATACCTTTTCTTTAACCTACGCGTGAATGGTAGCGGGAGAAGCGTTGTCGATGCCGGAAACAATCCGACGAATGACGATAGGGGTGAAGGTGGATAGTGGGTGGGTGAATTGGCGACAAGACGCAGGAGGAGCCGACAACAAGGTAAGCACTCAAGTACTCACGTCCCTCGTCTCATTCATAACTTACCAACTCTTGCATCTTCTCTCAGATCTCGTTCGGGATCAACTGAACGATTGCATTAGCACGTAAACACAAGACTTTGAAGTTCAGAGCTCGCGAGTGGAGTTCATCATTTGCTGTAAGTCGTTTATTCCCTCCCCCCTATTGTACATTGTCGTCTAACAGAAACCAGATAGATTTCTCCTAGTTATGTATCTATCAGCTATGGACATCAGACGTTGGGTAGAACGTGTTGGCGACGATGGAACGTGTCGGGATGGCGAGGGACGATGGGATAAGTGGGCAGAGGCACAACATGTCTGATCCATGACCACTGGCCGGCGATGGGGGGGAACCATGGGAAGGAGGTGTATGGATATGCTCGCGGGCGAGCGGGTAGCGATAGGGATTGAATATTGAGGCCTGAGGTGCAACGACGTAGGCGGGTGGAAGTAGTAGGGATATACGCGATACTCAGGTATCAAAGTCCTGTTGTCTCCAGCTATGACAACCACTACCCAGCATCCTTCTCTACTTTGTTCGTTCGTTGAGCACGAAATCTGTCAAGTACAGCGTCCCAATCAGCGACGGTCGCGACCAGTTCTGACTAGTTGCTCTTGATTACTTACACGATGACCGCTCCAGCTTCCGTGTCCTTCTTCCCTTCAGTTGGCCGCGCCATCGTCTTGAGCATCTCAGCCATGCGGTAATACTAACAAACCAGGCGAAGGTAGAGATCGGTCAGCAGTCATGTTCATTCACTCGACGATGTACTACTTAGTATAATATGCGCGCAGTAACGGAGACTTGTATATCGAAGTTATCATATACAGGCTGGTCACGAGCCTAACGGAGACTGTCCGATGTCGAGGAGGGTGCTGGGTTGCAAACGTGACCCCAGTTGTACTTAGTAACTGTGACAACGAGTTACCAAAAAGACGTAGGGCGGCAAGCCGCATGGCCCGCTACGGCTTAATTTTCTTCAATGCCGCCGCGTGGATGATTGGATGGAGAGTATAAAGGACCAACCAAAAATCCGCAAATAGTTGTAATTGATAGTCATATTTAAAAATGTTTCTGCGACAGATGTGTCAATTATACAGGTGGCATCTGGGGCAGTAACAACACCTGTTAGGTTCATAGAATAAGTCTGGTGAAAGAGTTGCTCTTTTGGAGTTGGTAGTTCAAAAGTCACTTGGGGAGTTGAGAATGAATCGCAGCGCGAAGATTACGTTCCCTGTCGCAAGACCTACCTCCAAGATCAACTCGAGAGCGGGGTCTATGGGCATAAGAAAATGCAAGCCTTGATCAGTAGTGTTAAAAAAGTCAGCTATGTTTGGTCCTCGACTACGCCCACAATGTCAATTTCGAGTGTGAACTCCGAGTGAACTCCGAGTCGAATGCTCACCATCATAAACAGTCTGAATGGTGTTTGACCAGCTCGGGAAGATCTAAAGCAAAACAAGAAGGAACGAGATGCTTTGGTGAAGCAACGAAAAAAAACCTCACGACATGGAACGTTGGAAAAGCAGTAATGGGATAACGGTGTCTGAGCAGAGTTCTATCGAATGTAGAGGTAATGACATGTGACTTAAAAACCACATGATAAAAAACGTGACCTAAGTTTCCTAGTTTGGTCGACCCAGAAAACCCACTACTAACGTAGCGGGAATACAGCATATACCCTCCACGGACGACGCCCATTCCGTCGTTCGCCAATGACGTGCAGGGGAGGATAGTTATCGGCGGGTACGATCTGGCATCACGTAAGACCTTGATAACGCTACAAAACTCAGAAACTCATGTATCTTCTTGTAGAACCCACCAACACCTCCCAACGTTCTTTCAACGAGCATAATCGACGGTTACGACCAAGTTACGACGTTCCTCCTTTGCGAGAAAGTGTTCCCCGACGAAAGGTTGGGCCTATCCTTATCGTACGATGAGCTCGACGCACTTATACTCGTGCCCAAAAAAAGTAACGGGCAACACATGTGACGTGACTGATTGCTTCACCAGCGTGATGGCCAGATTTTCCACCAAAGATGATACCAATCAATCTGTTTTTCTTTGGGGAGTCATACTGAGTTCTTGTAGTCTTAGCATGTGTCATTTAGTGTGTAGAGAATAGATGGATTGTGGAGCAATACAATGGTTGTTTGCTTAACAGACTCAGACACAAGCTGTGATCAGTCACATGTTGCCCGTTACTTTTTTTGGGCACGAGTAATTAGACAGTAACGACAGGATCGCTGAACTTTGTTACCTAGCTAACATGGCTGAACAACCGTACCGCATCATCGCCCGTTGCGGCCAGAATACGTGCAGAGCTGTGGGCAACACATAACACTGAGTCAGCTGTGATGTTTGCCATAGAAAATATACTCACATTGAGACGCGCCAGGGTGAAGATGGGGGCTCAAGGATAGGCGGATACCGACTGTACATAGTCAAGTAATGAGTTCGTCGCCACGCTCGTCGACGAAAGAAGGGACCAAGAAGGGACTCCCCTCGACACGCGATAGTGCTCGATACTGAGCGGTGATGGAGTAACTCCCTTCCTTCCCGCCTTCCTTCAACCTTCCTTGACTCAAAATCGGCCTCTCAGATGCACCTACTCGCACCTGGATTGGCTTTCGGGGGTTCGTTCAAGCTGGGGATGTCCTGGAATCCTATAAGCAGCTCAGGCTGTCGTTTGCTTGTCATCCCGACCCCAAGTCGCCTTGGAAGTCATCTTAAGCTTTCACCAACGCACCTTGTTGTTCCCTTTCGTTGGTTTCTGGCTACAAACCTTTGAAGCGTAATGCGTTTCGCGCTCGTTTCTGTTGCGCTCCTCTCCGCCTCGACCTCGGCATCCACCACCCTCTTCGCTCGTCAGGACGTCGCTGTCTCTCGGAGTCGTACATTGTTCCTCTAAGCTCATATGAAATAACATTAATCCATTCATCTAGCTTGCATCAGCAAATGTGTTATCAACGGCGACCTAGGCCAGTACTAGACTACAACTGTCTCTGCAACAACATTCCATCTTATCAACTCTAGCCGGTGCTGACGTTACCAATGCTACCTCTCGTGGCTATGACCTCGCCCAAGAATGCCATTGATCTCAGTCAAATACAATGGCATGCAGTTCTATGGCAACCTTTTCGAGCGTGCAAGTTGAGCGGAATTTCATGAATGGGGTACGTAATACTTTCTACTTGAAGTTGTTCGTCTCTCTTCCACACGATTACCCGGTGGTTGCAATTGACTTCCGTTTTATAACTTCATGCTCAAAAAGGGCGGAGTCGGTGAGTGGTGAGAGAAATTGGGAAGAATTAAAAATGAGGCACAGACAGATGATGGGAGAATCTATAAATAATACACAGTTTGTCCCTGACTACCTGGCGTTCAATTTTATAAGATGTCCACTGATGTCCACCGTTGTCCACTCTTTCTCCCACTCTTTTCCCTCTCAGATACAAGACGCCGAGCGCGATGCGCTTTTCTCTCATTCTTTTAGCGACATCCCTCAGCTTCGCACTCGAATCAGCCGCATCCACCATCCTTGGCCTTCGCCAGACCGTGCCAGCTCTTCCCAGTACGCACTCGCTCTCAAACGATCCACCATACACCTGACCTGCATCTACAACCAGCGTGCTCCTACCCTTGCTTTGTTAGCCCAAATTTGGGTGGTTGCGCAGCGACGAACTACGTGTGTCTATGCAACAACCAGGAATATCTCACAAGCACCAGTACTTGCATTCTGCAACACTGCAGTGGGGCAGATCTCACAACCACCTACAGGATCTCCCAAGCCACTTGTCTCGCCGTCGTACGTTCCCTACAAATTTCCAGCAGCTGACCCGGAAGTGACGATCTGTTATGACCAGGGCGTAACACTCTCTATACCGGGATTGCCTTCTAGCACAGTCGCGGTGGCTACCGCGGCCTCAGTACAGTCATCTACTGCGGTGGCTGCCCCTGCCTCAGTGCAGTCATCTACTACTGGTAGTCAGGCTGCTGCCGGTGGTCCAACTGCTTCCATAAAATCCAACGATGCCGGTGCACCCGCCTCTCCCACTGCGCAACAAACTGTTGTAGACTCTCCAACCACGACAAGCATCCTCTCTAATAACGATACTCCTTCATCACGAGTGAATATTTTGGCTGGTATAGCGGCTCTGGCTCTCACCGCTTGCCTATTATGACCAACGGTTCACCGATGATATGTATCATACCCCCGCTCACCGAGGTCTAAATCAGAGACCATGAAGTGGTCGTTCTCTCTCCATTGATACTCTATCAGAGACATAATATTTTTCTGTAGCTCGTAAAGAATGAGAACTAGATCTTTCTTTTCCATACTCGTAGGCACAAACCTCGGACAAATAATACATTGAACGCAAGGGCTTAAAGTGTGGTACGCATATACTTGTACACATGAAATGAATCGTAAAAAAATTAAGGAATTCATCCGAAACATAAACTCAGTAGTACTGATAGCACCATCTCTTCGTCATTCAACTCCTTCGCAGCGGACGGCCGGCCCCGTTGAAGCACTAAGCGGGCGACTTCTTGCTAAGCAAGCGCTATGCAATGGGCCATTTGGTTCTGTAGAACGGGTTGGGTGCTACTTGCATAACCTAGAGAAGAAAGAAAGTTTGCGATCTTGAACATCTGAGGAGCTACCTGTTATTCAGGAACGTAATTGCCTTGTCCATTCACTGTTGTAGATGCAGACCTAAGCAAAAACCCAGATGAATGCCTTAACGTCACGGCAATAAAGGCGGGGACATCAGAGCCATTATACTCCTCCTTAAAGAGGTCCAAGGCCATCAACGGAAGCGTACCAGGGCACTTGCTACTTTGCGAGGAATGATGTATCGAACACCCGTCTTTGGCTCACTATCAACTGTGGAAGAATGGATTGCGACAGGGCGATATCAGTGTCTAGAATCTGATGTTTCGCGCGTTCAATTGATTTGAACCAAGGGGAGATACAACGAATCACGCCTTTACAACAGTCTATCCAGATCTCCACAAAAAGGTCCGCGTCTTGGGTCGAATTTAAACAGTAAGAGAGAAGAGGGCGAACAATCTTTTGATTTTTCTGAAAGTTTTCATCAGCACCTAGGGATCTCAGATACACAGGATGGAGAGGTTTCTTAACTAATCGTGATCTTCTCCGCCTTCCATGGTAGTGCGTCCGGGGTGTGCGTGTGGGACGTCGAGCTACGCTCAACTGAACTCACTGAGTTATTTGTAGACCTCTTGACCAGTGACCGCACCAATGGTATTGTTGGTCACGATTCATGTCAACGTCGGCACTAAATCATCGGATTTTTGACTCTCGTTGAGGAGGTAATTTCTGAGCGCTTGCGCCAATTTTGGAAAGCTGGCTTGACGCTTATCATCACTTTGAATCATGGCCGTCACTGATTATCAACACGTTACTGCTCGCGATTAGAATGATCAATTACCCCTATCTTGTTTAAAGTTTTCATACGTTATACGGCCCAAACACGCATCATGTTTCGCCGCCAGTATATGTTAGAGCAAGTTTGGAGTTGAAGATATTTCGGTCATGGTGAGATTCGATAAGGGCAAGATGAGAGTGGTAACCGGTCCGAATCGCGACGTTGGCCTGACAACCGTCGGTATCAAGTCGATATAAGTATGTATTCATTTTTCAAATGCGCACTAGTACGCATGTAACCAATCCCTTCAGTTCGGTTGCTTCATCTTGGGATGGCGCTGAAGTCGACCCTTGTGGACAATCCTGAAGTTCGCCACCGCCCACACCCTTTTCTCTCTTCAGTTACCCATTCCTTTCACCTGGGAAACCCACAAACTTTGTCTCATCAATGCGTATTTTTGAGGAGACTCTTGGTGAGAGTTATGCTCCAGTCTCAGATCGCAGTTTACTGAACAGCGTGGGTAGGCCCTCTATTGCTGGGCATCTTTTGTGAGGAAATTTTCCTGATCCTGAGGAGCCATGATATGTACTGACTTTCGTTTGGGTCCGCAAGTCAACACCTTTCTCTACGGGGTACTTACATTTCAATATGCATCGTATTACAATACTGGTGAGTCACAAGCTACCATTCTCCTTGATCAGGTTCTGACTGCTCGACAATTAGCATTCAACGACGCGTTATGGATTCGGTCCGTCTCCAGTTTAACGATGCGATCACCTTGACTGATACCATAAATATGGCTGGCAGACTCACCGTTTTTTCGTTATTCTGCCTCGACACCTTCCACAGCAGTTCGTGAGTCGAGCGGAGTATCTACTACAATCGTCAAGTGATAATCTTGTTTAGGTTAATATACCTCGCTTGGGTCTATGCGTGCGTATCCATCATCAATCCCTCGTCGCAGTCGCCGTAATAAATGCCAAACATCACTCACCAGCGTAGACGACTTTAACAATCCCTTCGCTTTGGCTAGTACGTTTCTACTGAACCTGTCCGCGCTCGAGGTTGATCCTTTCTGTATATTAGGACCTGTTTGGCCTTACCCAGCATGGGTATTTGTAGCTACGGTCACGGCTTGCATAACGCAGGTGTTTTTGGCCTATCGGTGAGTTGCCCCTCCATCATCTGAAGTTCCCATTGCTCATTCGTTTGTCCACAGGATCCTCAGGCTTAAAAAGAGCATTACATTATACGCTACCATGTTGGTTCTGGCTGCTGCCGCTTTTGTTTTCGGCATTATCTTCGGCGTCAAGGTCTGCAATGTCAAAACGTATGCCATCGTTTCACATCGACTGAGTCTTGTCTTCGGCGCTGATTTTCTGATGACTAGCTTGCTGGAAACAGCGGGCATGAGCCCTCTGATATCTGTGTGGCTTTGTCTAGAGGTCGGCGTGAACGTCCTGATTACTGGTTCGTGTTTGCGTTTGAATCACTTGACGTGTTTAGTCACTCCTATTTCTCAGGTGTCTTATTGCATTCACTTTCCCAATCACGAACGGGATTTCAGAGATCTGATAGTATAATCAACCGTCTTATGCAGACGACGGTTCAGACAGGTGTCTTCTAATCCTCTGCTCTAAAGGCACTACCCTGATCTTACATCGTCTTAGGACTCTTTAGCAGTGTCGCGTCTATTCTGACGTTGGCTTTATACCTTGCTGATAAGAACACCGAGTTCTACAATTTATTCGGTGTGCCAATCAGCCGCTTGTACAGCAATGTAAGTGTTGTAGATTTGAAAAGTGCCATTTACGATGACGCGGCTCCGTTCAGACGCTTATGCACACACTTCTTTGTCGAGAAGCGCTGCGCGGAATGGTTAGTCTTCCTGGAGAGTCTACCGTAGGCTTCCCCTTCTTTCATGGAGGATGACAAATGAAGACTTGACCTGATAGCATATAACATTGACGACCAACAACATCCAACTTTTCGTTCGCAAAGAGATAGAGACGGACGTCCATATTGACGATTCGGAGTTGACGAAGGCGTCACCGAACGTTGAGGTCTGGTCTAGCGAACATACAACTGAGGAAAAGTGATGGTTAAGTACTTATCGGTTGGTATGGACACAGGTTTTGGATTTATAGCATATGTATTTCTGTTGTGGATGTGCAGGGATTTGAAAGCAACAACCTAATGGAATTAAACGCGTCTAATGCAGCCCAAGAGGTGCAAGATGCTTGTGCGTGTCACGATGTCCTCAATATCAACTAGCATTCAAGGCTATGAGGTTGGTTGAAAGTAAAAAGGGTTCCAGCTAATTGCGAAACGATAGAGCAGCTCGGTTCCCGTTCCAGCTCAGCCGTTTGTTTGTTTTGTTGATGGCCAAACATCGGCACCTTCCTAAATGAGTAGCTGCTTTTCCGAGTCTTATTTACATACCCTTACCTCCACCTTTCCACGAATAATAATGGCGTGGGCTGGTCATTGAAGACACGTTCCAGAACCTGTCAAGGAAATGCTTGTTACCTTGTCTCGTCAAATGTCCTCAAAATACATTTATTTGGCTTTGGTGGTCGCCACAAACAAACAAACGGCTGAACTGGAACGGGAACCGAGCTGCTCTATCGTTTCGCAATTAGCTGTCACTTGAGAATTTCAAAAATTAATTTACAGACACTGATATGATGGACGAAGTGGGGATTGAACCCACGACCTCGTGCAAGCATGGTAAATATGCAAAGCAAGCGCGCTACCACTGTGCCATCCGCCCATATAAGTATATTGGGCATGGTTTTATAAGTGCCTTCAAGATTCTGGGAACAATCACTTTTTTTTGTGACGCTGTCTGGCTCTCAACGACCACAATGGCGACCTCAAAACTCTCAAAAACCAGCTCAAAGCCTGCAAGTCAAACAAAGTCGTCAATATCCACGCTGGGCGCTCCGGCGCAGCACAACCAGTCGAGCAGAAAGGGCAAGCGGGCGTGGCGAAAGAACGTTAACATTGAGGATGTGGAAGAGGGGTTGGAGGGTATGAGGGCTGAGGAACGGGTTATTGGGTAGGTGTCTCGTCATTCATGGGCACGAAAAGGTGCAAGAAAGGAAGAACTGAATGCTGATTATGTATCGTCTAGGATTCCGCTGCAGAAAACGAAGGACGAAGATCTTTTTGTGGTAGATGTTCAGGGCGACGAACAAGGTCTGTGTATTCATGCAACGTGGAGAACTATTGACTAACTACAATGGATAGTTCGCAAATCCCTCACATCACGATTTTCTTCAAGAACACCGTTGACATCGACCAAGATCCTATCTGAACGCTCCGCCGTTCCTGCTGTTTTTTCTCGGCCCTCCAAAGCCACGTCAAAAAGGAAAGCAGGGCAACTCAGCCATGAAGAGAAAGCCCGCCTTTTGAAGATCGCGAAGAGGCCCCGCAAAGGACCTTTCAACTCGATCCTAGACCCGTCGGAGTATCAAGCCGGTAGCGGGATGGTGGGACTGAGCGAGGCTGTGAAGAGCAGCGGGACGTATGATACTTGGGCGCCCGAGGTGGCAATGGACGTGCTCCCGGATGGGATGGAGACGGTGCAGAAGAAAGTCATCAAGGTTCGTTTTTTTCTATCTGCCTGGTACGATTACTGATCTTGGTCCAGCCACCGACAGTAAAGTATGCCCGGGACATCATCCAGGTCCCCGCCATCGTAGAGCCGCACCAGGGGACGTCGTATAACCCGCCCGTGGAGGCGCACCAAGAGCTCATACTCAAGGCATATGAAGCCGAGGAGAAGAGGCTTCGGGAGGCGGAAAAGCTCGCGGAGGTGAAGAAGAAAATGGAGGAGGCGCATGCGGTTGAACCTCGCGAGGAAGGGTTGGCTGCTGGGATGAAGTTGGCTGAGAAGGTTCTTGTTGAGGAAGATGAAGCGGAAGAGGGGGAGGAGGTGAGGGTGGTGAAAAGCGTTCCTGATCGGAAGACACAGTCGCAGAAGAATAAAGCGAAGAGATTACTTGCTGAGGTTTGTTCCATTCCTTGTCCTTCTACCACGCTAATATTTATTTTCGTAGAAACGCGCCCTGGCGGAGCGAGCCGAGCGCAAACGGATGATGGCATCCATAAGCAACGCAAGGATCTTGCGTCGGAGCACAGCGCGGCTCCTATCCGAACAAGAGAAGAAGCACCTAGAGCGCCGGCTAGCTCTGGAGGAAAAAGTGAGGAAGCAGGGATTGACGGGGCAGAAGCTTGGGAAGCATAAAGTTCCTCAGGGCGAGGTGGAGGTGCAGCTCGGAGAGGACTTGTCAGAGAGCTTGAGGGGGTTGAAGGTCATTTTACTTGTCTTCTTGCACTTTCTGCGTATTGACGTCTTTCCCTTTAGCCCGAAGGCAATCTGTTCAAGGATCGTTTTCTCAGTCTGCAACAGCGGGCGTTGATTGAGCCCCGTGTGCGTGTGTTGCCCAAGAAACGGAGGGTCAGAATCGTAGAGTACGAAAAACACGCTTGGAAGCGATTCCAGTAGATCGTCGGATACATTTTTCAACTTTATCTTCATTAGATCCTGTCCGTTTTGTGAGCCGTCTATAGAAGGAAATTTACCGAGTGTACCAACGTTGAACGTCAACGCGTTACCATTGCGTCCAAGACACTAGTAAGGCGGGTCTAGTAGGCCAGCACCTACGACGCCCCATCACCGTCCTCATCGACCACGACCGAACTTGAAAGTCACATCGGTAATTCGACGACAATTACGCAGGCAAGTCGTCGTCCTCAATATTCAACCTAAATTCTTTTTCCTCTTTGCTTCATTATGCGATTCAGTCAACCTTCAGGGTTATTTGTCTTACGGACTACTAACACGTCGAAAAACGAGGATCATCCGTTCAGTTCCTTATGAAACAACGCAACTGCCCCCATTTAACGACCTGCGTCTTCAAACCCTCGCGCCCGCCTCCTACCTCTCCTCGTCCAACAACTGCGGACTCAGCCATGACTACTATCGCTGCTACCGCGGCGAACAGATGCAACCCCAGCACCCAACTACCGATGGGCCTTCCAGATCATAGATGCGGATTGGCCCTTGGGGAATGCCTTGGAAGTTGGCCCAAGTCAGCCTCCTGAATGCGGACTCGGACTCGGAATTTACACTTGGGTGGGGTCCATACTGCAAGGAAAAGAATAATTCACTGATGTAAACCTCAGGAGCAATTCTCTCTTCAGTATTGGCCTTTCCCCATAATGCCACGCACAGCCCTTAACCTGTCGCCAACAACTCCCTGTCTACCCTTCCGAACGACGACGCGGACATCAACTAAGTGATTCCCCCGAATAGCCCTGCGTCAACTATCACCTCTGGTGATCTCACGGAATCTTTGTGAGCTGCGAGCAGCACACCAGCCTGAGGAGAATCAATCATAGTCTGTAACGGCAAATTGCCGGTACAAAGATCGATTTAGCAGGACGAAGGGAGAGATTACCAAGTAGCTGGAGGAGGAGCGAGACTTTTTGGCGCGTGCCCAAGTCTATACAACGATCTTATCGAGTAAACTTCTTTCAGTTTCCACAATCTTTGACTCACTGAAATCATTTATCGGAGCTGAATGAGGTATGGTGGATGACTCTCTCTGGCGACGTTCGGATAATATTGATGTTTCGGAAAGCTGATCGTAAGTATTGAGCTTTGCAGATACATCCAGTTAGGCGTCTCATGTACATTTTTTATGTAGTCGCCAACACCTTTGCCAATTGGTTTATTCAATGGGAGCAAGTTTCCTCACTCGGATTCCCGCTTCCCGCTCCCGTCCGCCATTTCGGCTCCATCGTCACTCGAAGGTTAACGGTTCTCTTCGTTGTAGATGACAACTTACAACTTGAAGAGACCGAACTCAGCAGGGAATACGATCCCTGAAATACCACACGAGCTCATGTTGTTTGTTGTGCCGACGCTCGTAGTCTCTGGTCCTCCAGACATGGTATTGCTCATCCACGAATGGATTCCTGTTCACTTTAGTTATAAGGACGACATATGTGTAGCGGCGTCTCACATCGCATATCACCTTTTCTAACGTAGCAAGTAAAAGCCCGCAGTGTTGCATAATGTCTTCAGGCACTAGTATCTTTTGAACGGAACGGAGAGTAGATCCATTTTTGAATTTTTACTCGATCCGTTGAGTGTACTCATTTATGAGTCATCTATAAAAGGAAATCTTAGCCTTTCCCTCACCACCTCCTACAACGACAAAACACGGGATCATGGACGTCGATATCGTCGAAGAAAGCCAGCAAGGCGGCTCCGGTCAGTCTCCACGACGCCCCATTATTGTCCCTGTCGACGATGCCCACCCTTTCGACCTCGAGGGCTACATCGCCAACTACACAGGTAAGTCATTGTTCCGCCTCATCCTCATCGTTGTGCTGACCATCGCCCAAGACCGAACTGCCATCGACCGCCTCATCCACATCGTCACCATCTGTCCCTCAATCGCGACGGAGGCCTTCCAGCTCTGTGTGCAGCACATCCATCAATCGCGCGACCCCACCTTGTACCAGGCACTCTTAACAGCGTATGAGCAGACAAGCAGCGCGCTGGATATGCCCCTTCCAAATCCACTGGACCTCGCACAGCTCGACACAAAGTGGATGGACGAGATAATCGCCAAAAATCAGGCGGAGCGGACAAAGTTGGAAGTCGAACTAAAGACTTATAGCAACAACATGATCAAGGAGAGCATTAGGGTATGTGCTTGCTTTTTTCTAAGGTTATTTCTGAGGCCGAACGACGGTGAAGATGGCCCATCGCGATTTGGGTGACTTTTATAGGTCAACGGGGGACTATGCCACTTCGCTGAAACACTACACCAAATCACGCGAGTTCTGCACGACCAGCCAGCATGTCCTCGACATGTGTCTTTCTATACTTGAGGTACGAGTCTTTGTTCTCGATTTTGGACTTGGGTGCTGATTCTGCTCCCATCAGCTCATGATCGAACAACGCAACTACTCTCATCTAACAACATACGTTTTCAAAGCGGATGCAGCTCTCGACTCCGCCGCATCCGCCGCAGCCTCATCCTCCAACACCAGCGGCGACTTGGCGATGGCCACCACTGCTGCCGGTGCAGCGAAGAAAAAGGGCACTCTTGGCAGTGGATCGTCAGCAGAAAGGGACACCTATCAATCTAAGCTAGACCTGGCGAGCGCGCTATCGTATCTAGGGCAAGCGAACTACGAGAAGGCTGCACAGTGCTTTTTGAAGTTGGGCCCGGCGAAGGATTTTGGGGATTGGGTTGGCAAGGTTCGTCTGTCTGACTGGGCTATCATTATCCTCTGACGTGGTGGATGTAGCTTATAGCCCCGGGCGATATCGCGATCTTTGGCACCCTCTGCGCTCTCGCCAGCTTCTCTCGTTCCGCAATCAAGAGTCGGGTTCTGGAGAACTCGGTCTTTGGGGCTTATATTGAGCAGGAGCCGTATATTCGAGAGTTGATCGAAGCTTACATGAACAGCAACTTTAAGACTGTTCTGGAGCTCTTGTCGCGGTACTCCGTACGTGCTTCCTTCTTTTCTTGGAACGATCGTTTGACTAACATGATATGTTAGACACGTCACTACGTCGATATCCACCTCTGCCCCCACGTACATGACCTGACGAACCTTATTCGGAACTGGGCCGTGGTGCTCTATTTCCAGCCCTTCGCCACTATCAAGCTCGAGCGGATGAGCGCTGCGTTTGGGTGGACCGTTGAAGAGGTCGAGCAGCAAGTCGTTGCGTTGATACAGAGTGGGGCTATACAAGCCCGGGTCGATAGCCAGAACAAGGTCAATTTCCTTTCCCTCTCCGTTACCATGGGACCACAAACCGACGCTGTTGGATAGATCTTGCAAGCTAAGAAGACAGATTATCGTGCGGAGCTGTTCGCGCGTACTATCAAGGCCGGGAAGAGTATGCAGGCGACGAATAGGAAGTTGCTTTTGCGCATGCGGTTGTACGTTGTTCCATTGATTTGTTCTTGTTCTACCAAGTTCTGACGTTTTGTGACTACATAGGCAACAGGCGGAGTTGGTTATTAAGCCTCCCAAGGGAAGCGCTCATCACAATGCTTTGACTGACTTCCTTCAGAGCGGAGGGGATTGATTGTCTTCGCTGTACATCCAAATTGTACTACATACATACTCACTTGAACGCCCGCATTTAAGCTTCGAACATTTTTGCGTGCAGAAGGGCACTCTTCCAGCTACACTCAGTGTGCGGCTATATACACGAAGGTTATTCGAAAGGAACTTCCACCCACTTCAACACGTGCGTTGGAGCTTGGAAAATCTCTCTGCATACAGAAAGGACCCAGTCCAGGCTGTCCAGCTACACCCCCTATTTTTTGTAGCAGGTAATATTTCATCAGCTTTCATTTTCGTCCCTATGCCGATACAAAGCTCGTCAAGGCTATACCCCCAAACCAAGCCATCTCAAGCACTGATCTTCCAAGTGGCGTTAGCGCTGGCTCATTCGCAACCCCATCTCCATCCTGCAGCTTTTCTCGTTTGACGGGGGTGGCACGACATAGATCCAACGTTTCTAGAGCTTCGACATTGAACATCATACCGGAATCTCGACCGAAGCACTGTCCCAGCTGTGCACCGCCATACATGTTCACGAAGCGAGCTGGCATCATCTTATAAGCGTCCTCAAGCGGCCCAAGGACATGAAGACCCTCCTTTGGGATGCGGATACCTGTGCCCTGAAGCTGATGATGTCCCACAATGCGACCGCTGAAATGGAAATGACTTCGTAAGGGGTTCCAATCACCCTTTTTTGTGAATGAGATTTGAGATGCGGCAGACGACTGCGGCGTCGGTTTTTTGAAAAATAGGCTCGATTTCGGCAGCGTCCCATTGGGGCTTGGATCCGGTTTGTACCACACCAGGAGGTAGAGGCGTTGGTTGAGCGGAATATGGAAACGAAATGGGTATTTTCTGCTTGAAGCTGGGTCGGTTTGGCCAGGCCACAGTGGTAGCAACATGTAAGGTGAATCATCCGGAATATCATCCAAAATGTCCTGACAAAGTTTTTGTTCTGTTTGTGGTAAGAGGTTGCGATTCCGAGGTGAAGTAGATCTGCTTTGTAGGAGCTGTTTGAACCGCCTCCTCACCCAAGATGTTCGTCGCTCAGATGAAGATTCGACAACCTCCGTAGTTCGGGAGCCAGAAAACCCTTTCATTGAGAGCTTCTTTGTCGCAGATGTGCGAGACGGATGTTGTGACTTGCACGCCACGTCAGCTAATGGATTGCGCTTCTTGGCAGACAATGGTTGATGTCCAAAATGACGGACTGTAGAATCGGGATAAGCATCTTGAAATGTCCGGGAAGCGAGAAGAATCGTATCAATAGCTTCACTGTGTTCGTGCGGGTTCTGGCGGCTGATGGAAAATGCAACAACCTTTGGATGTTTGTGAATCGTCACCAAGGGTAGATTCGACAGGTCCTCCTCTCTCGTACAGGGTATTTGGGTGTTTCGTAGGTCTATCGGTTGTTGAGAAGCACCGGGTCGGCACCCTGCAGGATGACTTTAGTACGTGAATGGGTGATGAGGAAGGAACTTACTTTTTGTTTTTCGTCGGCTAATTTGAAATCTTCCCGCAAGGTCATTCCACCATAGTTCCTCGGTACCGAATACCATCTTGGTTGAAAGTGGGCCTTTGCGTGCCCAATCATGGAGGAAAAGCCTGACGCAACTCCTGAAGTTGATGACTGCCCAAGGCTTCACCACTTGCCCCATAGTATTCTTCTCTCGGAGGAAGACCCACTTTTTGATGTCAAACTCATTCGCAGTCCATTGGCTGAGAAGGTGAACGAAGGGGTCTATCCACTCCGGGCTAGGGCGCCTCTGTGGTTTCCGAATCCACGAGGAAAGGCTGCTGATTGACTTGTTTCCGGTCTCAAGGTCTTCTCTCTGTATGATGCCTGCCATGTCCCCGAGTTCAGCCGCAGACACAATACCAGAGGCGAAACCATTGAAGCCATCGAAAGTAGTGGACGTGGGTCGGCTTATCGAGGCGGCCTTTTCGTAGATACAGCGATTCCGACGACAGATCCCCCCCTCAGATGCCGCCATCCTATTAGATTCAATTCCGAGCGTACTTGACGTCGATTGTGACTCTGAGATGCATGTGAAAGATGCGACGTCAGGCTTGCTTGCATCGTGGCCTACGCTGGAGGTTTGATAGATTGGCATTAAGAAACGGGATTGAGAGACTGTAGAGGCAGAGCTTCTTTGAAGGTCCTCAGTGATTACGTTTATGGGCGCCAGTACGGCAGCACCTGAAATATTAAATGAAATGGGTTATTGATAATAGGAGTCAGGCCAACGGACCATTACGGCAATTGAGCTCGAAATGCTCGATCAAGCGAGCGTGAATTGTACTTGCTGGGGGTAGTATGATGTCATCCTTGATTACATCGGGGTCAGCGTCGGCCAAGTTGACAAAGGGAAAGAGCGACCTGGTGCACAAGGGAAAACCAATTCTTATCGTGAGTTAGGACAACTCGCGCGCTAGGGTTCTATACAGTATGGTTAGAGAGTCAGAGGACCACGTTTAAGTACGTACCATCTCGAGGAGAAGCTCATTGATAACGTCAGACGGATGAAATAACTTGAATGAAGTAAGTATTGGACTGCCTTATTAGAAAAGGCTAAACCATACTTCTGCTCTTTGTGGAAATGATTGGAGGCTCGGCACCATGGAAGAAAGCGACAACGAATCTTGCGTTCCTGACCCGGACGGACGGTATCCATGGCCAGAGCTGCCGCCTCCCGTTGTGGTCTGCCTCCCAGAACCAGATGGCCTGGCAGCGTCCAGGGCTTGTGGGGAGCCATCTTCCGATTTCACGGAGGACCTTCGAGACGCTGTTACCCACGCGTCCGGAGATAAAGCGATCTTGAAACCGCGCACAAATAATGTTTGGTTCTTGCGGAACTGATCGCGAGGGAGCGTAGGGTCAAGAGATGGCCCAGTGCGAGCCATGGCCCTTCCCGTTTCTTTCCACACATACGCTCGAGAAGACTGGGACTTTGCTTTTCCAAACTTCAGAACATTATATGGGGCGGGCATAAATCTGTCATATGTTGCTATTCCCCACGAAGATGTCTTCATGTGGCCCGTGACGAAGTATAATTGGTTTCTTGCTAATCGACCTCCTCGACGCAGAGCATAGGCATACCAGCTTTCAGCTGATTGGAGGATGAGATTTTCGACGTCCAATTCGTTGTCGAGGTCCTCGTTGAAAGAACCTTCTGGTGAACAAAGAATCGCCCCTTGATCACAATCGCAGGCTAATGAAAACTCGCTGTCCAGAAAACACAGTGAGCAGGAACTCTTGACGAAGAAGGTAAACCTACCAGGAGTCCAGGTTGGTATCGAACTTGATGGCTCCGCTGCACAAAGCGCTACAGGGATCAAAAACATCCTGACCTGACACTCTTCTGAGAGGCCGTTGAAACGTGTCAAAGTCGTCTGGCAAATCTTGAGGATTCAAAGGATCGTCGCGAGTGCGCCAAATGTTGAAGAGGTACTCAAACGAGCCATCAGCAGTGATGAGACCAACATCGCCGATATCAATCCCATGCTTCTGATACTCAATTGGTAGTGAGCTTTTGGGTTGCGGGAACCACAGTGGAAACCCATATCGGTAAGGGAGCATATGCTCCACATAAATTTTGAAGCTGCTGTTGTTCGCACTAAAGGCCGTAGCTGGTATGGTAAGTGCATCTGCCGGCGGCGTCTAAAAATGACAGAAACCCAATTGAAGGCCGTACTGATCCATCGGGAAAAGCAACAGGTACATACCAGCTCAACGTCGGCTTCCTCAATTTGACAGTCTGATGTTTCCTCTCCCTCCGTATATGACCTTAGTTCCGTAGGATGCGAGTTTAAGGAAGCAAGGACCTCTGGCGAGGATTCTGTTCACGTCCAGATTGAAAGTCAACTGGATCGGCCTGAAGACGAAGCAGTGACAAAACATACGATGGACTTCGAGCGGAGAAATCCTCTCGTCCTGCACTTCCCGTTCACAACTGCTCGATCCCGCATTCGACCTTGGCTGGAAGTTGCCGCAAAAGGAGTTGTTCGAGTTAAACGGTGTCGAGGATGCCGTCTGTGACCCTCTTTGAAGCCCATTCTGGGTTTGGACAATGAAATGTCCTCGACTAGCACGTCCACGTTCGTCGTCAGTTGCCATAGATCCTCCCTCCTCGAGTCGAAACGTCCTGGGATGCGAATCGTTCCGCTGTTCAACATTGATGAAAAAGATGTTGCCGCCGTCAGTTGCGTTGTTTATGTGGTTGTCCGCAAATGTTTGGTGCCTTCCGTGATTGAATGGCATTGGTAGGACAACCTCATTTGCGAGGAACTGTGCAAAATATGTCCTATATGTCAGTCAAGTGGTCTCGTTCAACCTAAATCTTCACAAACCATATCACCATCATGATTTAGTGTGGGATCCCGCAATATGAGTGCGGCGTAGCAGGGCAAGCCGGGTGGAATGGCCACAGCAAAGAGATACAGTAGGAAGTTGAGATCTGAGCAACGACCCTTCGAGTTGAGCTCTCGTCCACGTGGTCCAGGGTTCAACCCACGTGTGTAGCATTAAGGGGACCCCTGAACAACACGACTCCTGTCGCCTGCTCTCTAAGGTGTTTCTTACAGCGCAGAATTCGGTCCACGACGCTCCAGGCGATCCTTGAAAAGATTTGAATGAACAGCTCAATGAGTGGATTCTACTCACACCAATGTGATTATGCCTTGTTGGCGTTGTGTTGGCGTCAGTTTTTGTTGCTGGTGGCTGTGGGTTATAGGGTTCTGGGAATAGGCGCTTAACCCACGCTCAGGACTCTCACCGATTGGTCGCCTCATGAGACTAACAATTTATGGTCTCCATTTCACGAATATCCTCGCACGAGTCGAACTTTTTATGGAAATGTCCGTTGCGAGCCGTTGCGGTGAGCGCCCTCTCCCAACTCACCCCTGAGGGTGGATGGCATCGTTACCGACCTATGAGAGCCCGAAATGCTGGATAAAAAAGCACACAGAGGATCGAGATCAAGCCAACATCCTTTCAGTTCAAAGGGAGAGGCTTCAAGAAATTGGAGAATTAGAGCGCGTTTTATGCGGAAAGGTTCACCCCATGGCTCGAAACAAAATGGAAAATATTGTGAGAGCGAGCGGTCCTTGACGGAGGCACACCTTGAAAAAATCAGGGACTTGCTGTGTTGCGCGAGAACCAATTGGGGGTGCAGATCAATGGGGTTGCAACGGGCGTTTATTTTGTGATGCACCAAGATTGCGTGAAACTGGGTGAAATCGTGATTAAACTGTCGGGGTTTCCAGAAGGGCAAGTCAGAATGACTCTCTGTTGGGAAAAAAATATGAATTATTTGACCTCCAAAGAGGAATGCTGATCTACCCCCTTTAAGAGACCATTGGGACGCGGTCCATCCGCGTCTTGTGTTCACTATTACAAGTTGAAACAACGGTCAAACAATCGGCGGAGTCACGCACCATCCAAGCAGACGACCACTTACCTCAATAGTGGGAAAACCGTCCCGATTCGCCAGGATCAAGCCTACGGAGGTAAATAGAAATCCGCGGCCGGAGGCTCGAGTTTATGGGGAAAACATGCCCAGCATTTCACGTATGTCCACATTCTCGTGTTTGGCAAATTGGCTCAGATGCATTCGTTTCGCTAAGAATGCTGTGGCCGAAATGGCGGGATAGATATAACTGATGAAACATGTGAGGGCAAGAGAAACAAGTCCGGCGGCAGAGACTAATAGGCGCAGAGGGACAAAATATTAACTTGGATTGACAATGAAAGGACTTCTTGGACACACCGTACTTTTTCCAACGGCGGGCTTACAAGAGACTCGATACGACGAGGACAAACGGAGGTAGCTATTACTTGAAATAAGTATACTTATGATTCCGACTCTTGAAACCAATATCACTGAAGTAGCACTGTATCGATCTGGAGTATACAGAGTTGAATATAAGAGTGAAGAAGAGCTGAGAGCCTAGGCTTATCAACGTACTAGTATGCAGCATCCTTTCCCGCACTTCGGACGGTCTGCAGAAGAACACGGGCATTGTTGTCGAGTTCGCCGTCCAACGCAAGTCCAAGTGGCTGCGCCCAAGTTGCTGCACCCAGACATCGCCGAAGTTGATCGTTATAAAATCA
This sequence comes from Laccaria amethystina LaAM-08-1, assembly GCA_000827195.1. Taxonomy (NCBI): domain Eukaryota; kingdom Fungi; phylum Basidiomycota; class Agaricomycetes; order Agaricales; family Hydnangiaceae; genus Laccaria; species Laccaria amethystina. Next base: position 27,381 of record KN838834.1, read on the forward strand.
GCATGTAAAGGAACATTTCCGCACAGTGGGGCCTAGGAATTATATCAATCGTTGCGTGTTGGAGCTTGTGTAGTATCGATTCTCGAATTCGGGCGAAGGTGATAAGTATTATTTGACGTTGTTTGAAAGAGATGCACACTCGGAAACTTCCTAATGGTTAATCCGACAGCTTCCCATCTCTTCCCATCCCCTCTACTCAACTATTAGACTTCTACGCCAAAATTCCCCCGGAGAATGTGCTCATTGCCGTTGGTTAGCACGGAAACATCCATTTGGCTCTGATGTGACGTACATATGAATGTGGCAGCCCCGAACCAACCCCGAACACGTTTACTACTAGTTAATACTCCGTCTGCCCCCCAACTGTCTACCATCCGAACAGAAGAGGTGTGAGAATTGAAAAGGCCAGCTCTACCGAGAAATGCGATGTCGTGCTCCCTGGTGCAACGTTTGTCGGCTTACATTACAGAGCTTTTCGTTGCTGACACAGACTTGAAGTACAAATAGTCTTGGCAAAACGGGAAGCGTCTACTTCGCCAACAGTTGACGGACGTTATGGAACAGTGACCCTCAGTCACGGGTTGGAATTTTTGGCAGTTTACCCGAGCAAGACACACTCCTGGCGAACAACTGCGTTGGCGGAGTTGAATTTTTGCGATTAAATCGATGGATTTGCAGATGGAGAGCTATCCTGGAAGCCGAATGAACCGAAATGGGCCGCATTCCATCGGGGTCGGTGGTGCCACTCTCGTAATGCTTATTCGGATTAGCTCAACGCATCATCCTGGGACATGAGGCGGCCTTTGGGAACCATTAAATAGCTTGTTCCCCCACCTTTATTCGACCCATCCTGTGGATTCGTTCCTTCGATCCCAAGATGATTCTCAACGTTCTCCTGCCGCTTCTCGCTACCTCTCAAGCTGCTCTCGCTGCTACCGACATCCCTTACGACGTCTTTTCCTATCACGGTCGCAGTCTCATCGAAAATGCGCATGCATCGCAAAAGTCCAATTTGCCAGAGAAACACATCGCTCTAAGCCAAGCTTTACAAGGGAAGCTCCCCAACACGACCTGTAATTCCACCACGGACTCGCCCGTCGGCATTTTAGGTGCCGGCATGGCCGGTCTCTACACCGCCTTGATTCTCGACGACCTTGGCATTCCGTACGAGATATTGGAGGCTAGTAGTACGCGAGTTGGAGGAAGGATCTACACCTACCAATTCGACCCTAGCAAGGAGTTCGAATATTATGCAAGTCGTTTGTTTGTTTAGCCGACGACGCCTTCTGATTATTCCTTTATTCAGGATGTCGGGGCCATGCGCTTCCCCCTCCCTCAGCCTGGAACGCACGGTGTGATGTCGCGTCTCGAATATCTCTTCAATTACCCTCCACTCAACACCGGAGGTGACTTGGCCCTGGCAAGCAAGCTCATTCCGTATTACTACAGCGCGGTTAACGGAACTGGACGCATGTATTTCAACGAAGTTCACTCCACCGTCAACGCCAACCCGGCCAGCCAGTTCGACGCCCAAGCCATGGATGTCCCACAACCTTATATCAACGCCGGTGTCAGTAACCTTCTCAATGACGCTATCGGACCGCTCGCCGAGGCTCTCTTCAACGATATAAACACTGGTACGACTGCAGGTTGGGAGAGGATGAAGGAACTCGATCCCCATAGCACTCGATCCTATCTTGCGTTCAATTATACGCCGAGCGAAAAGTTCGCTCAACAGTATCAGCTATCGGAAACGCCTTTGGACGTGGATACCATTAACTGGGCTGAGACATTCGACAAGAGTACCCAGTGGTATGACAGAGCCTTAACGGAGACCGTATTGGAAGCCGTAGCTTTCGGCAACATTCCCGGCGTCACTGTTGACTGGAAGTGCCTGAGGTAATCTTAGCAACCTATTCCAATGTACCTATGCTGACTTACTTTTGTACAGAGGTGGTTCGCGCCAGCTCCCATATACCATCAAATCCTATCTCGACTCCAGATCTCCCGGCTACTTGAAACAAGGTGTTCAAGTTACTAAAATCGCACCCACTGATCCAGGAAGCACCAGCTCTCCCCTAAAAGTAACCAGCACAACTGGCGACTCGTACACCTACTCCCACGTCATCTCCACCATCCCCCTCCCTGTCATGCGTACCCTCGACCTCACTCAAGCCGGTCTATCCATCATGCAATCCAACGCCCTCCGTCAGCTCCAGTACGGACCTTCCATCAAGATTGGCATCCAATTTACCGAGCCTTGGTGGACTACTGGTGTTGACAATGACGGGAAACCCATCGGCATCGTTGGCGGACAGTCGTTCACGGATCTACCCATCCGAACTGTCGTATACCCCTCGTATGGGGTCAACACTACCGGATCTGCGCCCTCAAACGTACTCATTGCTAGTTATTGCTGGACTAGCGATGCGGAGCGCATGGGAAATCTCATCAACGCTGGAGCGGATGAGTTACTCAAGGATCTGGTGCTCCGAAACCTCGCGGCGGTGCATAACGTCGACTACAAGTACTTGAAGGACCGCTTGGTCGCCGTGTACCCCTGGGATTGGAACCACAACTCGCTGACAATGGGTGAGCACTAACTCAATTTCCGCTCACGGCCGGGGCTGATTTGATGTGTTCTAGGTGCTTTCGCCTTCTTCGGGCCTGGCAATTATTTGAAGTTGTACGAGAGCTTGAGCCTTCCCGCCTCGAACGGAAGGCTCCATTTCGCCGGCGAAGCGATCAGCGTCCGTCATGCGTAAGTCCCCTCTACCGGTTCTCTCGTCGACGGAACCCTGACAACTGTCTCACGTAATTTCAGCTGGGTCGTCGGTGCTTTAGACAGCGCTTGGAGCGCCGTCCACAATTATCTCGTCATGACTCACGCGTCCCAGGATACCTTGAACAAATTCTACAATAATTGGGGAATCAACTGGGAGTGGACGAAGTCGGGTGCTGAAAGCAAAAATAACAATGGGACCCTTGCGCATGAGGACAACCTCTTGTTGGAACATCTTATCCTCCACAGGTCAGACCTCTTCTCTGGTGCCTAGACACATTATCCCAACATTCCACGCAATGACTTTGACGCTTCTTTCGGACTGTACGACCAAGAAACATTTTACATACTTTCACGGACCATTTTTTCAACGACACTCCTTCACGCCCTTCACACTTTTTTTTGAATTACTGTCCACTTACGTCCTTGACGACCATCTTGTAAATTTTGACCTTGTACTAGTCTACTCTCTCCGAGATTGAGGATCAGCGAACGGCGATACCTATGCTTCCTCATCATTAGGACGAATGTCAGGGAATCGGACCCATTTGTAACCAATGAAGCTGATCCTTTTGTACAAGCACCGGCATCACCCTTGAAAAATATTCTTTTCTTGGCCAAAATTTATCAAAGCAATAGTATCTTGGCTATAGTATCAGTAACTCAAGAGGATTCAAACCCAGCCACGATTTCGAAGCACTGGATTGAGTTATGTAGACACACAATATTAATACGGATTGTTTGACTACTTACGCTTTTACTGCGGTCTTGCACAAAATAATATGACTTAACGGCGCGAACGCCGGCCCCCGACTCTGTTCAAAGCCCAAAATTTCCAACCCTGTTACTAATGAGCCAACACCACGAAAGATAGTCTACATTCCACGAAGTACAAGTCGCTTGCTCGTCGCCGAACCGCATGCGCGGTTCGCTCCTCGCAGCCGAGGCAACGTTCCAGACTCGGAAATACCCCAAGTTCGTGGGAAGCCATCATGCGACAGTTGGAACTTGGCGGGAGTCGAAGTTTATCGTTCCAACAGAACCCTCTTTGTTCCGGAGTCGGGGTTTTATGTAAACGGCCTGAGGTTGAGGAGCCAAGCCTCTACTTCAACTCGATTTATTTTACCTGAAGACTCAACAATAAAAGGAGTGGAGCTGACTCGAGCCCTTCGCACAGGCATCACCCAAAAATATGGAAGGTAGACCAGTACGTTAGAAACTCAAGAGGGATTAGGGGCGCTCAGAGTAGAGAGGATCGACGCTTATGGCGGTCGATTGTCAACAGTCGCTTGTGGCATGTCACGAATGTGTCACGGACGTAACACTCGTTACATGCAAACTCACTGATATCAACATAATATTCTAGCAACGGCACTAGTAATGTTTTAGATTACATTTTTAAAAATCCATCGTTGAGGCCTTTATTGTAGTATAAATTTGAATTTTATACACTATGGGATCATCAAGGGGCTTTGAAAGCATGTTAAAAATCACCCGCCATTGCAAAATTCGCTTGATGGGGTCCACGGATGGAATTTCTTCTAACAAAAAGTATAATCATATTCAGAAAGCTCATCATAATGTGCGAAAAAAAATTAAGATGTCGCATCGCAGTTTTTGTGGTCAAAAACACCAAGTTGTCTTAGTGCCTGCATTTAAAAAGGTGGCAAGAGCTTTGGAGACTCTCGGAGATCTCCTCGGCCTCGTCATAAGAAAGTGGGGGTTGTTTCACAAATTTACTAAATTAAATACGGCTTCAAAATGTGTTTTAAGAGGCATTCTTGGCGTGAACTGAATATATAGTGAGAGTCACGTGCGTTACAATCGAACAACGACAATCAGGATCTATAAGCGTCGCTTATTTCTACTCTGAGCTCCCCTATTCAAACCTATTACAATACCCAGCTCCGATGGGGACATAGAAATTTTATATTGAGCTATGTAGATGCATGATGTGGACCGTTTATCCACTGGTACTTTTACAATGTATACATACTTCATCATATTCAAAATGCCCAAGTAAATCCACTTTAGCTTGTTTTATCATTTTACTCTGAAGAGCTGATATAAAATTTGGAGTACTTATGCCAGAGCCTTATACTGGCTCGCATCACACAAAAAAGAAAAAGAACAAAAATGCAGTCATTTATTGCACCAAGTAGAGGTATCACCCCAATAATTAATCAGCTCAAGAGGATTTGAACCCACCCATATACCCAGCCTTTTAAACTTCTGAGGATTCAGAGGTGTTGTACTGAGCTGGACCAGTAGGCCATTATAGTTGGTACATTCCAAATCACGACTTCACCGCCTGATCATGAAAGCGTGTTGACCTGATTAGCAACCTAGCCGTGACTGGAAGCATTTTTTTTTCTTAAAAGAAAAACGCACCCAACGACCACTGGCACACAAAGGGACTTGAACCCACAAATTTTGTACTCACCCTTGCTTGAGGATTTAGAGATGTCCATTGGACTATTACGGCATTTGCGTTCAGCCAGACCATCAGATCCAAATTAGAGTCTTCTTCATCAAAGGACTTGGAATAAAGAGGATTTCCAGCCTTGTCCTCCCTTCCGCCACCAGATAGGAAAGATATTTATATATCCTTTGGCATTGCATCAGGTATGTATACATACTATGCCCTACCAGCACCTCGGCGCACCCTATGAGTCGGCAGTCACTGATCGTCACACAATTTGGCTGGAAGGCGTGACAATGCATGAAACGGGATTCTCCCAATTCCTCATATTTCTTGACGAAAAAAAGGGAAATGGGGTTGGATTAGGACCAGGAAGACACATACCAATTTTTGTAGCAAAAAGTTTTGTGGAATGTGCACAATCAAAATTGTGCCGACTCATAGGGTGCGCCGAGGTGCTGGTAGGGCATAGTAGACGATATATAAAAATGCAACCCGAACCCCAAGACCCAAAATTCGAAAAGAGCTGAATGGTGGTTATAATTGAATACCGTCATCAACGCTCATGGCAGCGGGCATTATCTCCCTCTTCCAACTTAAAACTTGAATGAAGCGCAGGTCGTCAAAGGATATAGCTTCATCTTTCTCGTCCGTGCTCATCCCTCCCCCCATCCTCCCCATTCATTAGTTCATTACCCCCACTTCCCCTCTCTTACCCAAACTAAACCCAAGAAATAGCACGCCGCTCGAACCCCATCACTAACCCCCTCTCACCTAAACCCCTTCACTCGGCCCTCCCAAAAGCTTCCCCCTCTTCGGATCCGCCCTCCTCTTCTCAATCGCCTTTCGGAGCTTATCGTTTGGTCGAACGACAATTGCAGGCTGGGGAGTGGGAGAGGCAGTATCTGTTGAAATTGGTTAGTTAGCGCAGTTGGTTGGGTAGAAATGGGAGATAAAGAGCGATGACGAAAGCGTGGAAGAGGAGATGGGTACGCACAGATCCCCGTTGATGGGGAGGGGAGGGGACATAGGGTCAAAACACGCTCAAAAATACATCGGAGCCTCATCAAACGAATGAAGGGAGAGGGTGAAAAATCCCAGTTCGAGTCTGCCCCCCCCAATCTCTCTCTCTCAAAACCAAAGGGACCATTTGACTTTACTCACTTGCTAACGCTCCCAATACCACCCATCCCCATAACCCACGGTCTCCTGCCACACGTGCCGATGACGACCAAGTCGCGGCTGTAGAGGGCAATAACGCGGTCTACGGTGTCTGTCATTTATTTTGCTGGGGATGTATTCGAGGATTAGGGAGAGCTGTTGGGGGGGTTAGTTGGAGGATGGAGGGAAGAGATAAGGGATGATGCATCGATGAGGGGGAAGGGAAGATGAAGGGGGAGGAGAGACGGGAGAGAAAACGATTTGAATCAGGAACGGAAGGCTGTAAGCATATACTTTATAAGGGCCTGCTGGGGAGATTGGTCTCAATACTCAATGTCTGCAGCATATATCCTCTCTACCGCAAGGTCCCGCCAATTATCGAGGCCTGGTCCAGTCGTCGGCTCCGAATCCATGGTGCTAAGTTGATGATCACTGTAAGGTTGACCTGATTATTGAGTTGAAAGCGAGATACTTACTTAGTGACCGTTGAGTTGACGCGGCTCGTTGTCGATGGCGTAAGTCCCGATGATGGAAGACAATTGTTGATCAGCACAAATTTGATCGACATGAACGTTGCCCTCGACCCAGTGAGGTCACATTGGTGTCCTCGTATTCCGCGAGCGTTTCGCCCGGTCCGCGGATGATTTGAATTTTGGAAACCCGGTCGCAGCGTCAACCACCCATCAGGTGAAATGAGAGAAACAGTTCGGTTATGACAATTATGGCTATATATGCAATCGTCTTAAGAGCTTGTTGCTGAAGCTTACAGTGCGTGCCCTCTTTCATCAAATTTCTTCAAAGTGCCCATCTTCTGATCATCTATCTTACAGTTCGCTTCGTGTGCCATATTCCCCTTGAACTCAACGCAGGCGTTTTGGGGAGACTCTCAGACTGGAAAACTCCCTACCACAAGGTATTCAGGACGACGAAGGCACATATGTTAGTCACATCATGCCGTTCCTAATGGAGCAGCCGGATGTGACAAAACCCCATACCACATGGGCCCACC
>KN838835.1:13063-47135 GCA_000827195.1 Laccaria amethystina LaAM-08-1
TGTTGAAGAAGGGCCGAAAACTATGGAAATCACCCAATCTACCGGTAAGAATTTATATGATGATGATACTGGCTTAATTGACTCAATTAACCCCATCACTGTTGACTGATGTCGATGTTGAACGCGAATGCCTGGAGCGCCTAGAAAACGAAATGTTCGAGGTTTCTCAGGCTGCCGGGGTAGCTGGGCACTACCAGTGGGGTTTGGATGCTGGCGACCATCAAGACTGGGACCCATACGCAGGCATGCAGGACTTAAATTGCGGGGATCGCCTTGGGAGTGATGCGGAACTTGTGGTATGATTCTCTTTCTAAATTTTAGATAATCGGAAGGCTCACAAAATAATCAATAGGAGGGATATGAGTTTATTCGCCGTGAAAGAACACAGCCAATTCTCGAGGAAAAGAAACCACGCCCTAAACCAAGGCCACTTAAACGCGGCAACAAGAAAGACTAATGAAGTCCATATGCTACATTAGTTTAGATCTACATAAAGGGATTTAAACAGTTTTTTCATACATGGAGAACCAGTGTCCATTGCCAATAAGAACTCAGGGAAATTTACGGTACAGACATAATGCACACATCGAAGTCGAGTGTGCACGCAACGTAAAATCGCACGCTACACCACGCACGCACCTGTCCATACATGCACGCAGCCAGTAACTGCACGCTACCCGATGGCACGCAACTGCACGCATGCCACGCGAGTGCCACGCAGATTTTCTTGTGCCCAAACTTAGATACATATACAAAAGATTCTCACAATTTGCGGTCATAGAGGATGGTCTTTCTGGGAATCCTTGACTTTAGCAGTGGTGAAGGCGGTTCATCGGTTGGTGTAGGCGGTTCATCCATTGGTGAAGGCGATTCATCCATCGGTGAAGGCGATTCATTCGGTGATGGCGGGTAAGAATACAGAAAGAGTGGTGAAAGCGGTTCATCCATTGAGATGGTAAAGGTGGTGTGTTTGTCCAACTTTGTGTACTTACTCTCTTCGTCAGCGGACAGCCAGCTTCAAAGTGCCGCCCCTCTCAAGGCGAAGCTGAAAGTGAGTGAGCTGTTGTCTTAACGAGCTGCAGCTACTCAAATTTCAATCTTGTATGGCGCCGCGTTTGCTGGCCCAAACCTCAAAAAACTCGAACCAAACTCGAACCTCTTAGACAATACAACTTCAATCAGAGACGAGGAGAGGATTTGTATGCAAGCGGCGTCCGATGCTATCATAGCATGTGAATCCACTCACCTCGCCCGATCCGACATCTAATACACCTTTCATTTACCCCCACGTTTTGAAGTCAATGGCTCAGCTTCCGAGCTCTGCATATCACGCAACCCAATACGGAAGACCGAGAACGAAACGAGGAAATTTTTTGATCAAACACGGAAGAGGGAGAAGTGCCTAAACTCGCCAATGCCCCTCACCCCGCCGACAAGGGTCGTATTATGCCGCTCCCCCTCTCCCGCTTCCTCGCTCCAGCCAGGAGCCTTAGCATTTTCCATGCCGCGAATGTTTTCAGGCCTCACCGAACGGCCATTTGCGTTCTGCGAGCGAGAAAATTTATTGGTGCGTTGGTGCAAACCTGGTATGACGACCGATGGGGAGGAACGTGGACCCTTGAGGAAGATTGCGAAAGGGTAAGGCGAGAGTGCGTTTTTGGAGGGATATGTAGAGGATGAGGCTGAGAACCAGGGGAGACAGCCGTGGAAAAAACTAGTGCAACGGACGGTAGTTTGGGCCAGGTTTTCTGGGATGAACTCGGAGTTCTTTGTTGCTCCCATCCTTCCCTTGGAATAGGAGTCGACCCGAAGCTGGTTGTGCTGGCCTCTCAAACTTCGTGGGCAATGCTCAACTCAGCATCAGAGAAGCCCTTGCTCGAACTCCAGAGCCGCCACTCATCAACTCCCTCTCCCCGCTTGCCATCCCAATCGCATCATCCTCTCTCTCCACTCGCCCTCCTCATACGCCAAATTTGCAGAAACCATGATAGATCGCCACCATAACTGAGATGATGATCCCCAAGGAAGCGGATCGAACAATTTCTTGCTGTGAGGAAGGAGTTACCCGTCGTTCGTGCTATTCCCTTCTCCGACTCTTACTCGCCGTTCAACCACTTACCCGATATCAAACTCAATCGAGGTGGTCGATCAAAGGTTTCTTCACCCCAAATCTCGCCTTTCGTTGTTGACGATGTGCACACTGGGATGTACGGTGTTGGAGTTAAGAGGTGCTTTTGCGCACCTCGAGTTTGGCTGCCCTGGATCCTCCATCCACAATGACAACCTGTTTGCTACGCGCTCCCAGCCCCAAAACAGGTCTCCGAGCAAAGATGCAGTACTTCGTCCAGGAGCAGACGTCTCGACCTAGGGTACTTGTATGTGTTTTCACTTGGTCGACGTCGGCCATGCACAGATTAACGAGTTTCAGAGGGGGGCACAAACTTGAAGGAAGCGAATCATTGAGGTTCCCTTGTACCAGGCCAGTGCTGAGTTGACGTCCACTAGCATCTCATTAACGCCCGCGATGTTAATTTTCTGCACACATTGGAGGCAGTTTCAAACGTTGGAGTTGGGATATGCCTTTGGCCTCTCGATTTTGGCTTCCCCAACTACTCCATCCGAGTCCATATCCGATCCAACCTGAAACTCACTACGCACTTTAATCACCCTAATCGAAGGCCAGAGCAAAAACGCGACTTGGAGAACATCACCCACATCACCGGTCACCCCCCACGTTACCTCGGAGGACACCTTGACTTAAAGGGGAGTGTTGTACCTCCCACCCAGTCGATGTCGGTGCTCTAGGGATGACTGGCCTGCCCACTTATCGCGTAAGGAATTTGGTCGAGGCTCAGATTTGGAGGTGTTGATAGCCTGAGGGGCATTTGAATTCGACAATAGCGGTGGGGACAGCGATGCTGCCTGTTCAAGTGGACGACCAGTCAGCCCCAGCTCATCAGAAATCACAGTCCGGTGGCCTTTGACACGATTTATTATTATCGTCGTCACGCGTGGCAGGGTGGATACGCTCCCAGGGCTGTATTACCCCATCCCTTTCTCCTCAATCTACCCTTCCTTCGACCTCAACGCAATGGCACTCCTCTGCATCCCTTACCTCGCGCGCCCTAATAATCAGCGTACTCACCAAGGGGATATTCACCACCACCGGGCCGAAGGATTTGGCGGACGTGCTTCTGAATGTGGAGCCGGAAACGACACTGTGGGTTTGGAGTTTGGGGCAATTCGGAGGTTTTGGGAAGCCATGTACGTTAAGGGTTGAGGGATGTGGGTTTGAGACGACAAACTTCTTCCAGGAGGCGGACATCTTCCATCATCGTGTGCCGAAGCTTGAAACAACTTCCCATCCTGGTCAGTAAATGATCGATTAGGCTTTACCGTACCACCTTACATGGCTGATCATAAGCTGTAAAAGAACTGTCTTCGGTTAAAATCACCAGCTGACCTCAAAACTGCTGTTAAATGATAGTACTATCGTAGTAGGACCGATGCCCTCGCAGAAGCAATTTCCCTGCACTTATTATTCATGCCGAACCATGTATCGCGGCTTGCTTGTATATGACTCTGATTATTGAAGAGTAAATATTCTTGCGAGGGTAGGCCAGTCGTCCCCTTGTCTGCCTACTTAGACTCGCAACGTAAGTCACACCGAAATCGAATTCAGCGGAAGGTAAGATTAGATTGTCACATATGTACACTAAAGTTAACTAGTACTAGGTGTCTTTCTTACTTACAGTCTATGCTGACTGACAAGGTATTCTATTATTTCTGCAGTAATAGAGGGTCGGATCTGAAGGTGCAAAGTGACACAATTCCATTCATATGCTGCATTAGAGCGACATTCGATCCACACCTGTTCGGTTCACGCAATCTTACAGCACATGTCACAAATTCACAATACGACTTCGACTTTTTTGTCACACCACTATATGCTATACTCTTCCTGATTCTTAGCTCTTCAATTCTAATATTGATCAGCACCTCTTGGTATTTTGAACACCAAGGAAAGATCATCAGAATTCCGAAAAAATCGTGTGAGTAGCATCATTTGATTTGGAAAGATATCATAGAAGGCGAATTAGCTTGGAATTGACGCGATTTCAAAGCATAGATTTCCACTATTGACTACTTCTACGTAGTTGGCGATCAGAGACTATCGGCTGACTCATTTCACCACGGTGATTAGATTGGGAAAGCGCTACCTCAAGTTGGCTCGTAACCCATTCATAGCACAGTCCTTATTTCAGGTATGGTACTCTCGACCTCTCAGTGACCCCACTTGCCTAAATGCCCTCCGCCCCCCCAGAGTCCATCCAGTCGACAAGAAAAAGGAGCTCTCAACTCTGCGTAGACATTATCTATGCGACAGCCAAGGTAAGCTGGAACCGTCTTACATTAACCGCTCACTGGCAGATTCACCACTAACTTTGCAAAGGCGCTTCAGTTGATCGTTCCACGACAAGCGCTGCGCCCTTGGTATCATTATGCCATACACGTTTCGGAGAAGACCAACCTTCTACCGTCCCCACTTACGCTAGGTAAGAAATGTGTCAAGGAGCTCACGGGGCCTATCTATATTGGCGGCTCCGCGACTATCTACCGGGGTCAATTCGGTGGCAGAACTGTCGCCGTTAAACAGCTCAGAGTTTGTCAAGAAAACCAACCCACCACCGTTCGAGTAAGTTAGTTGAAATATATCTGGAGTTTGATCTGATTTCTTTCTTTAACATAGCGCTTCATACGAGAAGCTCTCATCATGGATATATTGCGACACCCACGCATCTTACCCCTCAGCTCAACTATGTGTCAATATGGCTGCCCAAGCATCTTGACGCCGTGGCAGACAAACGGAAGCGTTGTTGAGTTTCTGCTGAACACTCCAGACGCGAATCGGGAACTTATCGTAAGCCGCATCGAATACCTCAGGGTATAACTTGCTAATCATAGACTGATCCTCAGGTTGCAGGCGTCGCGGAAGGCCTTGAGTTTCTCAAATCCTCTGGCGTGATACACGGGGATTTAAAAGGTGTAAGTCATTCTTTCAGCATTACAGTCTGTATTATGCTAAGTTAAGTTTCCTCAGCAAAACATTGTGATAGACGACGGCGGCGCACCGCGCATCGCCGATTTCGGCTTGTCGTTTCTAGATTGGAAATCATCGTCTTCAATAGAGACTAGGACCCGAATTATGGCCGGCGCTTTTGCGTTAAGCTACATTGGCGGGTCTTTTGCAGCGGACGCTATAAATCCCGCCGATACGCGGTCAGGTGCAGGAAGCCCGCGGTGGATGGCTCCTGAACTACTGGTTCCTGAAGCCCATAATAAAACGAGCGCGCGTCCAACATTTGAAAGCGATGTATTTTCCTTTGCGATGTTAATTTATGAGGTAATTCGGTCATATTTGATCCCGACGACTGCTCACTACTTTAATAAAGATTTACAGTGGCTTGGTGCCATTCCAAGATGACACCAACGTGATGGCTGTTCTCCAGATTCTGGAGGGACGTCGTCCACCACGGCCACTCCAAATCCCCGATTGGATGTGGTGCATCACTGAAAAATGCTGGGTAGATGACTCTCGACTCCGACCCTCCATTGGCGACATTCGAGCACAATTGCAACCTGAAACCGTTCTAATGATGGATTATTTGGGTCGTTTCATAAGGCTTTGGAATAATTGGAATAATGGCAGTAAGACGCAGGAACCATTAGAAATAAAAGAGAACTAATTTCGATTACACGAATGGGTCAACAGGAAAAAGGTATTACGAACCTCGGAAGAGAGAAAATCTTCCGAGGTTGGTGATCTCTTTTTCCTGGTGCATCGAAGTCGTTCCAGAATGTCAAGATACAATTCGTAATTTCTTGCTTGGCACTTAAGAACAATCTTTTGACTCTTTCTGTGCGTTGAGAGGTGCAGAACTGCGCCCAAATTCCTGCTTTAATGCTGCTCTTGTCACCAACGATTCTCACCCGATCATCGTGGCCTTCGAAAGAGAGTGCGATACGAGAATTACCCGAATGCTCAAAAACGTTTTGCTACAATACTTATTCGTCTTAGCGCGCCACTTCAATCACCTTGGACCATCCGACCTAGCTCGTTTCTTGCCTGGTACCTTTTGATGAATCTTATCGAGTGTCGGAACATCGCATTATTTTGGCTGGAAGATGGATACCATTATCATCTCCGTCAAATATGCTCTTCCCGCCCATTCTATCGCTACACATTTGACCGGTACCGCACGGAACGTCTCTTATTGGATTCAAGGCAAATTTCTGGGACATTTCTTTTGATAATTCTTCGTCGTCTAGAAGTTGTTACCGCAATATCCGTGGGATTTCCGTATCTTAATGAAATAGACGCAATCTGCTCAAGCAAAATAGTAAGCATCCAATAATTCTTGTCGTTGGGCTACGAGGAAGGGATAAAACTATTGAGAAGGAAACCCTAGGGGTTTCTCAATAGTTTTATCCACGGGGAAGGCCTTAATTGAAACTATCGTTCTCCTATCGATATCTTCCACGTACTAATTTTCACCCTTTTACTTTTTGTACTTGCCTGGGCACGGAAATATCGCGATTTTTAAGACGGTGGATGGATGGCGGGGGTGGTAGCGTCTTCCGTTTCGGCTGTAGTTATGAATTCCTCTAAGTATTAGATCGCGAGTGATAGGTTTTGCAGCCAGCTTGCTTTGATCTCTGACGCGTCTCCTCGACATTCACGCGTTTCCGCGTCACATGGTGTGACAGGTCGTGCTCTGCCTCCGATGCTGTCACCGATTCCTTGCCGATTCCGCTACTCACTTACCAACTCTTTACTTTCACTCTGCCTTTAACCCAATCTTCATGGGCACCCCTCATTTTGTCTTAAGGCTGTTTCGACCGCAAAAATCGTATGAAGTATAAAAGGAGGTCGGAGCAGCTATTTTGCCGGTTCCTTGTCCCGTCAGCCATGTCAAAATTTCATGGTTAGGCTCGATCGCGAGCGGGTTCATTGCCAACCCCCCTCTTTTCTTCTCTGTTTCGTCTTATCTATCTCTTTATGCAGTCTCCAGAGGTCATTCGAAGTCGTCGCTTGAACCTCGTTTACTCGGATTTTTGGTTCCTCGATGGAAACATTGTCCTCGTCGCCGAATCAGCTGCCTTCAAAGTCCACCGCGGCCAGCTGGAACGACACTCAGAGGTATTTAGCGACCTTTTTTCAATACCGCAACCTCAAGAGCAAGAACTCATCGATGGCTGTAACTGGGTGGAATTACATGACCGTGCGTCAGACCTATTTTACTTCTTAAGTGCGATTTACGATGGGTTGTGAGTATCACCCCTATTTATCTTCACGCTTCGCTCCTGACGTTTTACCAGATACTTTAAGAATCCTTGCCCGGAAGACTTCCCTGTCGTCGCTGCTGTCCTTCGGTTATCGACCAAGTACCTTGCGGAACATCTTCGACTACATTGTCTTGCGCGCCTTGACCTGGACTGGCCTACTACCCTCGGCGGCTGGGATATGCGAGAACTTGAGGCAACAGATTCCCATGGCCGTTACTTTCCTCGAGAAACCTATCCGCATCCTATCCTCGTCATCGAGCTTGCCCTTGAAATGAGTATTCCATCGATTCTTCCATCAGCGTTCTATGATCTCTCGCGTTACTGTCCGAGCAAAATTTTCGCGGGAGCTACCTATCTTCCTTGCGCATTCGACGTAATAGTCTCAAAAAACTCGAGTATCCCTCCTCTCCTTCAATCCGTCACCCTCCCCCATGATATGATCATTCGAATTTTCCGAGGACGCGACACGGCCCAGCGTTACTTAGCAGACTTCGTTTCCAGGGAACTGGACTGTCGAGAACCATGCGCACAATGCACGAACCGCGGCGACAAGGATTATCCCAGTCGGGTGTGCCACGAATCCTTCCACTTCATCATGCTGAATGTCTTTCGCTCAGTGAGTGGGATTGCAACCGGAAGGGACGCGGATCCTCTCTTCTCCTTAGTTCAGGCCATGGAGATGCTGACACGTACGGACTTTTCCGATGGACAACGACAGTGTGGGTTGAACATTTGCTACCCTTGCAAGCTCGACGTTGCCGCCTGCGTTTCGAAAGCGAGAAAGGAAGTCTGGGATTTGCTGCCTTTTTGGTTTGGGCTGCTCGACGACGCAAAGACGGAGAATGCTATCAACCTGGATTAGGATGGGATCGCAGACTTTGAAGTTCCACTAATGGCTCTCGGGACCTATACCACACGGACTCTATCTAAGTATTGCTGTCGTTTGCTCTTCATCTTGTCTTTCTTGTGCTCTGGAGCAGTCATTTAGCTACTTTCTTGAATTTAAAAAATATAGATACCGGACTTGTACCGGACTGTTGTCGGACAAATTACCAACTATGTCTTTTCTTGTCTCCTTTGTGCTTCGCGGGACCCCAAGGCTTTAAGGCGCGCTCTGACCCACCGGACCTTGTCCATATTATTAGTCCATTTGACATCCTGATCAAGAAGAGCATGGCGGCACAACCTCTTCTCACGGCGCAGTGTTCGCCGTTCTTCTACCCACACTTACCTCTTCACACACCCATTATCTCAGCCCCCACTGACATGTCGACATCTACTGAATCGCCTGTCCTCGCTGGCCCCCCAGGAGATTGCTGCACCAAAGGAGTCAAACACTTTGGCAATCCTGTTGGAAAGGTCATCACGATCACCGATGTACCGACGTACCTATCCGAACCCCCAGCCAACGTGCATAGTGAAGGACCAAAGAAGGTGGTTTTGTTCTTTGCAGACATCTTTGGGCCGCTGTACGTCAATGCTCGACTCTTGCAAGATTATTATGCTTCCCATGGTGCGTTTCTCCGGGCGTCAGAGGATATTTATTCATTTCGTTGATGTTTAGGATACTATGTTCTCGGAATTGATTACTTCTTTGGTGATGCAATCTATCTTCACCATGAAGAGGTGAACTTTGACAAGCCGGCGTGGTTGACGAAGCATAGAGAAAAAGCGAAGGAAATTACCCCTAAATGGATTGAGGCGGTAAGAGAAATATATGGTAAGTTGCTTTTGATTGAGCTGTATCCGTTCAATCTGATGAAAAATGTTGCAGGTGTGGACGCGAAGTACAATGCTGTTGGTGAGCTGCCAAAGATATACTATCCTACTTAATTGATTGTGATTATTAGGATATTGCTTCGGCGGGCCCTTTGCTCTAGAACTCGCCACCACGGACAAAGTCGTCGCATGTGAGGCTGGGACTTCTACCTTCCATCAAGTAGGAGAAGCTAACTATTTTGTCAAGCTGCTTTTGCCCATCCGGCATTTTTAAATGAAGATCATTTCAAGGAAATCAAAAGTAAGTCGCTGAATAGTCTTTCCCATACTTTTACTCATACGGTCTGGCAGAACCTCTTTTATTGTCCTGTGCAGGTATCTCTACGTTCTTCCCGAAATTCGTCTGCAAAACTTAAAATCGCTCAGAAACCGACCACACTTTCCCAACGGAATCTCGTCGCCGAGCAGAAGATATTCTAGCAGAAGTCAAAGCTACTTACCACGTACAGGTCTTCTCTGGCGTCTTACATGGATTCGGGACGCGTGGGGATCCCGAGGTGGAGAATAGCCGTTAGTCCTTTCATCTCTGTTATTCTTTCTTTCCGCTCACCTGGGACTCCATTGTTCCATAGGTTGGGCTAAAGAAGAGTCCGCTCGTAGCATTATCGAATGGTTCAATAGGTTCAGCAGGTGATCTCTCACAGCAGCATTGAGCCTTGTCAGTACTGGACACCTAGTTCCAAATCAAGTTGTACTACTTTGCGTTGTATATCAGTTGCTTGGGTTGAGATTGATTGAACAAGAGACCATAAAAATAAACATAGATATAGAGCTGTAGGACGTCCGACCGAGGCGCATTTTATTTCCAAGTTATGCCTACTGAGAAATGAGTTAGACAACGGGCGGAGTAAGTATCAACCTGCCCAAAAGAAAAGTTTGACTTACTGTTATGACTGCGAAGGCGACTCGCTCAAAGTGAGACCTTCAAGTGTCCCGTACTTCGCGCCCGGAATACGTAAGCCTCCATCGGGAGAACCTGCGATCAAGGGTGTGCGCTCTGTCGTGTAAGAGTTGTTCCGTCTTTCCCGCTCCACGATGCTAAAGAAAAAGCTAGGTCATTATAAGGGGATGGATATGGGCGGAATACTCACCCTCGCATAATGGCAGCAGTCGTTGCGCGCTTCGCACGTTTTTTACTTTGGTTATCCTCATAACGATCCGTTTCATCGACAATTTCTTCTGAAATAATTTCCTATGGAGAGGATGAGCAGGTACACGCAACAACTCAGATTCTCTTTTAACTTACCTCAATAATATCTAATAAAAAGTCGCGAAGTGAGCCCATATTGGTTGCTCAACATCAATGGAAATAATGACCTTCAAGAGTGATAACGCCAATGGCACCACCAGCTGTGCCAGGAGTCCGGCTGATTAATAGAAGGTGGGCCCTGCCCGTTTGGCTAGAAGAAAAATGAGTGTCCGGAATGAATGAATGGGGGTATGGTGGATGTCACATACAAATAATCGAGGGCTTGGAAGCAATTTATTGACGGCAAGGCCTCGGGCAAAATGGAAAGCTGGAAAGACGAAACTGGCAAGGCTTTGCTTGGGTCGTAAGTGAGTAGCTGCATTATCAATTCAGTAAAAGAGAACGTTGAAAACGAACAAAACTCCAGTACCTTTTTTACTAGAAGCAAGCCAACGAAGGCGAAAGGATTGTTAGGTTCATGAACGGGGAAGCGAGAGTACCCGCTCAGAAGACTGGATGATCTCATCAGCAAAGAGGGGTAGATAAAAACAATCTGAACAAACATCGCGTCAACGGCTTTGTGATCCAAAATCGTATCCGCACTGAGGATCACTGTATCCTATTCCAACATTAGTGTCACAGCATCTTCAAGGAAGCCGCATGGCCAAACCTTGAGGGGTGTCATAATCGTCTCGACATTTTTCGTGTTGAGCTCCAAAACGCCGTTCAAGATAGTAATTTCGTCATCACGCAGCGGCTCCTCTCCTGTACGATGAAACTGAAGGAACGACTTCAACTCTGCTTTTTTATAAGTATGCTGTTCGTTTGCGCCCAACACGGCATCAAGAAGTTTTGCTATGGGCCAGGCAATCGGAGCTGTGAGTGTAAATAAGTCGACTTCGGATGTTTCATGTTCAGAGATTACATACCAAACGTATACATTAGGACAAGGACAAGAGGCGCACATTTAGCACCTATGGAGAGGCCATGGCGTACGCTCACAGCTTGCGGAATGATTCTATAGCCGATGGATCAACAAAGAGTTGATGGATAAAGCAGAAGCGACTCACTCTCTGAGGAAGGAAGGCATTCCATCACAACATGAAATGTCAGGCAAAACGGAAAACAGCACACCCAAAGATGACTTAATGATAAAGTCAGGGCTTTACTCTTGGAATCTACATCGACGCTGACCTATAGCAGTTGTGGATATTGCAACGGCAGCAAAACCTCCGCCTAACTGAGATTGTAATTCCGTGATGAGATGGATAAGGAAAGGGCCACCGCATCAACGCACCGCACTATCCAAGAATATAGGCAAACTTTCATTGATAATCTTAGGGATTTTGTCAGAACAAAATTCGTCCATCATTTATAGAACGTCCGCGTACGACGTTGCCCAACAATAAAACCTAGGATGACTTAATAACAAGACCAATGTCACGGACAACAATGATAGACGTACCACAAGAACCCAATGCCGCCCCTTCTGCATGAGATTCAAAACTATGACCGATTTAGTTCACCACTTTACGCTCGAGCCGACAGTGACACAGCACACCTTTCTGCGCATTGCGCCTCTCCTTCAGATCCTCCGAAGACGTTGCGAGTACTCGGAGATGGAGCTCGTCAAGACCCATCAAACCAAGGGTAAGCCTAAACACAATCATACATCTCAGTGCCATTCGTATCTCCGGAAGTATACGTACCCTGCAAAGACACCTCCAGCCAACACGAGCGCCGTGCTGATCAGCAGCTTCGACCAGAACTCCGGTGAGCCTGGCTCGGCTTCATCGTCACCAACTTGTGACCGGACGCGAGCCAAGTACGGAGATGCGAGAGCGGTACGTATGAGGAAGAGAATGGCTGGCAGTAATTTCGGCTTCATGGTTGTCTTGGTGAAGGAAGGTTTACGGTGTCGTGTGAAGTCTTAAGGCACGTGATCGCTGTCACGACATAATCGCTGACTCGGAGAACGCCCCTATTTTCCAAGAAAAAGCAATGGCGAACACATGTGCATCCGCACCCATCGTATACTATTTGGATGGCGAAAGTACATTTCTGGACGCAGCATATTTCAAAGTGGTCAGCCGTGCAGGCCTTCATCGTCCGTTCAGTCTGATGAAGGGTGTGCCGAGGCTTGCTCAAATACTTTCGAACATCGACAAGAATACATCACAATCTTCCCACTCCTTTTTATTCCCCGCCTGTCTGGGGGTTAAACCCAAGTTTCGCGCCCGACCGGGTTGTCCCAGTGACCTTTTCCAGGCGCGTGCAATGGCCGATAAACGAAGCAAGACGCCATTGGGGTAGTTTCTACCTGGTATTTCAATAATGCTAGCCCTTCTCCAGTAGTCACAAAGACTGAGCTAACGGTAGTTGGCGCATCCAGTACTTGACAAAGGATCATGCCCATTGCGGATGCCAACAGGAAGGGTCCCTCAGTTATGGTCTCGAGTCACGGACGTTCGAAGAGGAGCCTCAAAATTGTGGGGTAACCTCCGCGGCCATAAAGAGGACAACAAACCTATTCGCCTAAAAAATTAAGCTACGGGGTCGCCCAAGCGAGCCTGCGCCAAGAGAGACCAAGAAGCCTTGAGGGATTTAATTTGACCCCAAGGCCGTCACAGCGACCTCAGAAGAGAACTTGATGAAGCTTCGGGGTCGCTTGGCAAATGTTCCCAGTTCGAATCGCTGGTACAGCGGCCTAAATGATGTGTGCAACCAGCTTGCACGCCTGAATAATAGAGAGGCCAAGCGTTTCGATTCCCCGTTTTTATGCCTCCGTGGAAGTAGTTTTTATTGGCAATCCCGGACTTTTCGTTATACACTGCAATGACGACCTCAACGACGGGTACCATAGACGCTGGTTGATTGCAATCCATCATCGTCCAACTAGCTTCTAGCGGATGGCGAAAATGCAGCATCGACTTGGCGCTCCCGTAAGACGGGCGACCTTGGCAAAGTATGTGAGCTTGGATGTGAGGCAGTTCCATCTTTGGGATAGAGGGAGAATGCCGTTGCTACCGTATCTCAGTGGAGTGGCGGAGAAGGCGTTTGTGGATCACCTGCTATCCCGACAAACGGTGGTGGATTAACGCCTCAATTGTACACGAAATTTCGAGCTGGTAGTCGGAGTCGCACCCTACAAAATTATAAAATTTCCTTGGTATCAAAAAAAAATTACACTTACGTGAAAACTGTTTGAACTTTGCGCTGAAATACTCCGTATCCGGTGGAGTAATTTCACCCGACGGCAACACTGAAAAAACCCGATAGACCTTTAACGGATTGTTCAGCAATTGAAGGAAAGCACCAAGGCTTACCATCTGGGTATAGACGCGTACACCTCCCCAATAAGCAGCGTTTGCACAACGACCTAGGTGATAGCCGCAAAGCGAAAGTCGCTCAAGCAAAATTAACGCAGGAAGGTTCCTGCGAGTCTGCGACGATTTTGCGAGTGGTGTCGATTGGTTATCTGGCTTTTGAAAACATATGAGGTGCGGTCGATGGGAAGTTCGGTGGCTTGTCATGCGGATGACGACCTGTGATCATGGCTGAACCTTTTTGAAAAGATCTGTTATGGGAAGAGGATATTCGAGATTCAATTGAAGTTTGAAGGATTACCATAAGAATGGTGACGAACCATACTAATTCTTCAGTCCGGGCGTTAAAAGTCATGTTGACAAGTTGTGAGATTGATTCAAAGTGTGGGGAAGGGCTTGCCCAGTGAAAAGGTATACCGTTATACACGTTTGTCGTCGATCAGGAGGATAAGTTGGTTCCCTTGACCTTCACCAATGTGACCGACTTCATGTGACAAAGTGTCAAACTGTCAATCTCGCAGAACTTTCCACAATTCCGCCTCGAGGAAAGAGTATTATTAGACACAGGAAGTCATGAGGGCGTCCGCAAGAGAACGAATAACAGGAGAGACTACATAGACTACGTACAGGATGAGTCCATTATTAGACCCAACAGCAATCATGAGCCAAGATCGAAGGTGGCCAATGACTTGGCTCAGTGGTTGTCCCAAAACGGCCGCGGAAAGCGTTTTTTCAGGTTCGGATCACGGGTGGTCATTGGTCAATAAAAACCGCGCACCTCCGTTGACCACCATGCCCTGCTAGCTCCCACATCATCTACAAATGAAAAGGTCGCCAATCCTCGCCGTCGTCCCGCTGATACGAACTGTGCTCTCCAGCCGTATCCACATCACGAAACATCCCAAAGGCAACCATGGTGCACCTCCAGGGTCACCAGAGTTTTGGAACCATCTCGCCGTCAGTGTCATGCTAGTTTTGCTGGGTGGTGTATTTTCGGGGTAAGTTTTGTCCTTGTGCTGAGGGGCCTGACTGATTCCGTCAGGTTGACACTTGGCTTGATGGGCCTCGACGAACTGCATCTACGTGTGCTGGCCGCATCGTCAGAGGATGTTAAAGAGAGAAGGAATGCTCAGAAAGGTTCGATCTTCCTATTCTTAGACTGAAGACGATGCTGAGAGGCAGGCGGGTTTCAGTTTTGCAGTTGATGCAAGGGAGGAGGCACTGGGTTCTTGTCGTGAGTTTCACCACCTTCGGTTGCGTCGGCGCGGAGTTCACAACTCATATTAGGTCCTTTTGTTAGGAAACGTGGTACGTCTACTTCTTCTTTGATCGACGCTTTGCATCATGATCGGATCCAGATTGTCAACGAAAGTCTTCCCATCTTCCTGGACAACGCCGTACGTCCTACTATATCCGTCTCATCATTCTTCTTTGCTCACTAACGGGTGCGTAGCTTGGGGGCGGGTATGCAGCGATAGCTATCTCCACTACAGCGATAGGTAGGCTTTCTGATTTCGCGTCTTATCAATCCTAATAAGCCTCTGCCTACAGTGATATTCGGGTACGCCCTCTAAATATTACCCCTGTAAACAACCTTTAAATCCGCTCAACTCTGTCATCTTTCCATGTTCATAGAGAGTAAGTCTATCCTGAACGATGTCCCTCGCCTGTCTCACACTTCGAACAGAATCATACCACAAGCCGTGAGTGTGCGGTACGGGCTCTTCGTCGGCGCAACATGTGCTCCATTCGTATTAATCGTAATGTATATCCTCGGTGAGTTTCCAAACATTCCCCCATCTTGAAAAAATTTGATTCAATGTTCTCTAGCCCCCGTCGCCTATCCCATCGCCAAGCTGTTGGACTACGTCCTGGGTGCGAACGAGGCCCACACATACAAAAAGGCGGAACTCAAGTCTTTCCTCCAGTTTCATCGTACCGGCGAGGAGCCGCTACGTGATGATGAGATCAACATCTTAAACGGTGTTTTGGAGTTGAACTCGAAAAACGTCGAGACGATTATGACTCCTCTCAAGGTAAGTACTGCACCTTCGAGGCTATTTCCAATCCGACAGTGGACCACAGGACACCGTGATTCTTAGCTCAGATCACATTCTCGACGACGCCGCTGTTGACGCCATGTACGTCCCTCTCCCCTCTTCCTATCCTCCCATTCTCATCACCTCAAAATGCAGACTACAAAGCGGATACTCCCGTTTCCCAGTCCACGAACCAGGCAACCCATTAGCCTTCGTCGGCCTCCTCCTCGTCAAGAAGGTTCCTTCATTCTTTCTACACGACGAGCGTAACTAACAGATCACACGCCCTCCAGCTATTGACATACGACCCTAAACAGGCTCTGCCCGTGTCCGCCTTCTCACTGTCCATCCTGCCTGAAGCGCACCCTTCAATCAATTGTTTCCAAGCCCTGGATTACTTGTGCGTACCTTGTTATGGTTAGACTCGCGGTGTTAATTAACTAATTAACTAACTTGCAGCCAGACAGGAAGAGCGCACTTGTTGTTGATTAGCCGTACGCCAGGTAGAGAGGGCGGAGCTATTGGCGTTATTACGCTTGAAGGTGCGTGGATGCGCGGTGTTGGTGCTCTGGGATGCTGATCGTTTCTTTGTATGTAGATGTAATAGAGGTCTCTAATTTTCCCGCCTCATTCGAGTCCATCGTGAAAGAACTGACGATCTCCTCCAACAGGAAATTATTTCGGAGGAAATCGTAGACGAGACAGACAGGTACCACGACAACCAGAGTAAAAATAGAGCTCGGAGACAAACGACGGACGAGATCATGCGAGGGTACGCTTCCTTACTCCGGGTCCCTTTCGCTTTGGTGTTAACGGTTACGCAGCATCGTCGAATACGAGATCCATCCGAGACGGGACGAACTCTCCGAAACTGCCTCGTTGTTGGGGTACATCCGCAGTCGGGACGGTAATATCAATCCGAGGAGCCTTCCGGTGATTAAGTATGGGGCACCGGTGTTGATTGATTCGCCGAGATCGATGTCGTTGACGCGGTGAACCTTTTTTTGAGCGCTTGAATTGGAGATGAAATTTAGCCAATCTACTTTATTGTATTCCTTATTTTGCTTGCATCTTTGAGAGTGCGTTACAGCTATTTGCAAAATCGTAGTCCGTTTCCGAATTTCCTTGGTCCGCCCATATTTGTACAGAAACAAATATATTTGGAAGGCAAGTGGAGAGCGGGCGCCAGCCACAGAGCACACAAAAACTCCACAATTGTGGCACTCCGTGGGTTTTGCACCAGAGAAAGCATGTGGACGTATCACCATCCCGCTCAATGCTAAAGTATGCTAAAAGTGGATGTTTTGTAGGAAATTTGGAAACGGTAGACGATTTCGCTGACAGCTGCAAATGCCCTTCAGAAGGGGAGCTAAGTACTCTGTGCGGGCTGTTGGAACCCAGGATCTTTTCAACTTGCCTGATCCTCATGGTTGTCGGATTCTTTACATTGGGGCAAAGCTTAGTCAAGGGCTACTAGGGTCTGGTTGTGCAACTTTCGGAAAGCTGGTTCCGACGACCTGATTTTCTGAAGGTCTAACTCTGTGTTTGAAGAAATTTGCTTCACTACTACCCAGAATATTTATGATTCGTCCCGAATAAGTTGTTGACATGGGCACGAAAAAATCTCACCCAGTTATTGTGGCCGGTCTGCTTCGGAACATGGACACAAGGCAGCGTTCGGGTGTGCTTACATGTAACCCTGCCCTCCGAAAATAAAGACGCATGACGGGACCCACAGACAGATCACATTGAGAAGGGGTGTGATGAACGCCTGAGGATTGGGCTCGTTGGGTTTCAAACCCGTAGTCACGTCGGGATGTAGGGGTAGCAGCAAGCAATAAAGCGGTGTTTCAAGCTTCAACGTCGGAAAGAGTATGGTGCTCTTCCTTAAAACTAGAACAGCTTTTTCCCTGGCAGCTTCTGGTAGTTGTGATCCGGTATGCGTTACTGTAGCGACATGAAATGTAGGTTCCGATGATTAATCATACCCTCAAAAACAGCTAAATGTACACTGCTCGAAATCTGCTTCTCTTTGCACTTCATATCTTTCCCCAGTCCAATTCACGGACCCGCGTCTAAGGTCGTATCAATCAGACTTGAACTTAGGAGTGGGAACTGATAATATTATTCACCTCCAGAGCAAAGAGATGCGAGTCATAAGACTTTGGAGATAATTTCCGGACGGAATCAGCTAGTTGGTATAGGTATTCCTGATTCGAATTCATTGTTAGTATTTCTACGTTGGAGAAATGTGGATGGGTACCTTGTTTGGCCCGGAAGGACCCACGGATGTCCATATTACATGGGCGAGGGCTTCTAACGGTTCTGAGCCTACTTTAATGATTTGAAATCTCGTCAGCGTGCTAAGGAAGTGAGTGGGAAGAGAGGGACCGACTGAATGAGGGGTTATCGTGTCGTCCGACGTAACACTTAATACTGGTTATTCTCGATTTTGAAAACACTTCGGTCAGGACGCACCAAAGCCTTAAGAAAGGGATAGGTTCTGAAGAACACCTGGATAAATTTCCGAGACTTACATTGTGAATGATGATTTTCTCGACACCATTTTCGGTGTTGTAGATGTCAAGGGTTTCCAAGGTATATCCATCCTATAAGAAACAGGGTTTTTCTTACGCGGTGTTTGGAGGTAAATATATTCATTAAATACCTTCTCTCGGTAATCTGAGGCGGGTTAGCACGGAATGATTGAGAGGTGGTAGGGATTGTACCTAGATAATCGCGCACTTCAGCTTGGTATGCCGGATCTATGGTGTATGCTATTCCTGATAACGGGGAAGCCGTTCATCAGTCACGAAGAATAAGAATGAGCCAGGTGAATGAGGTACCCCAAACCGTGTCGTCGTCCGGAAATGCGTCCTGGGGAACACATGATGGATAAATGAGGCGCTGGCCCGGATTACATTGGATAGCTCACCGCTGAAGAGTATTTGTCCCATTCTTCCTTGTGAATCAGCGTCACAACACGCCCGGGGCTCTATAATAATAAAATATGTACATCACATCTTGTTTAACAGGGCGATTGATAAAAAAGGCCAGCTCACCTCAGGCGTTCCGCGATGGTCATGCGATTTCTGTGCGAATCTACGCACGTAACCTTTCAAAAATCCTGAAACTAAGTGTATCGTTGGTGAATAACGAAATTCATTGGAGTATAAAGGGCCCTTTGCCTTTCTCGATGATATGGGGAGGCGGCTATGGTATATGTAAGAATAGTGTTTAGATGCGATTGGGCGATTACTACCTTAAAGATGAGAGATCCATATCCGAAGACGATGAATGGAGTCTCATTAGACGCCATTCTCCGGGGATCGTGGTGGGGTCAAAGATTAACTGATTTCGCGAAAATTTGTAAGAATCGCGTATGGGCATTCGGCTTCGCTTGCCTTGCAGAAACGAAGACGCCAAAATCCAGGTATATATGTCGTCAATCCTGCGCGACTCTGGCGTCTTGATGGTAATTTGGAAAGAAATGTGGCTTGCCTTTTTGGGATGGCGAAAAAATATAACGATCGCGCTCTCACCGTGACTCCCTTACCTGCCATCGTATGCCACGTCCACTATCATTCCTCAACGTCTTGCTCACTGGAATACATAGGGCGCAACGCCAGCCATTTCGACGCATACAACCACAAAGGCCGCTGTCCGACGTCGCTTTACAACGCCATAGTATCATGGTTGATCCAGAATCAACGGTCGTTGGCCAAGTCCACGTGCTACCTGACTCGGAAAAAGAGCTGCCAGCGGGAAAGAAACCACGCATCGAGGTGCTCGACGTGTCGGAGCTGGAAGCTGGTTCGAGCAGACAGTACAAGAACAAGGAAGACAGGCGGAACGCGAAGAAGGAGCGGAAGAGAAAAGCCACCTTCCCTGAGCCGTGTTCATCTGAGGACGTTCTGTGGCAAGATATTATATCAGTTCTGGGAAGGGAGGTTGTCGATCGGGCTATTGAGGATGGCGTTGAGCTTCAGTCGCCCTTCAAGTACCATGAGGAGGTGGAGGTGGAGGTGAAGACGATATCTTCTAACGGTCAGCGAGCTACCTGTTGTGTTTGAGCCAAGTTGATACCTTGATATAGGGGAGGGAATAGCCTTGTCTCCGGAGGGAAGAAGTCCTTGGGCGATTGTTGTGCCCCTCGCTCTACCCGGTGAAAAGATCCGTGTGCGTGCCTACCGTCAAGGCCGCTTGCATTCATATGGCGACTTGCTGGAGGTTATCACGCCAAATGCTGAGCTTAGAGACGACTCCAGAGCCCAGTGCAAGTACTTTGGCTCCTGCGCGGGGTGCCAATACCAGGTGGGTTTCCATGATCTTCGCAGAAGGGTTGACATTCACCTTTTCAGATTAGATGCTATCATATGACACCCAGCTAGATCTGAAGCGCGACGTCGTCGTTAAAGCGTACCGAAACTACTCCAGTGAATAATATCTCTACAGTTTTCATCATTTGTGCACTAATCCTCAGAACAGAAATTCCTGAACCGTCAATGCCACGAATACTATCGACGATGCCCTCGCCCTTGAAGTACGCCTATCGTACCAAGCTAACTCCTCACTTTGATGCCCCCCCAAAGTCTGCTCGAAAAGGGCCACGATCTACTGAAAAGCCCGACTGGCTACACATTGGGTTCAATCGTATAGGGGCACAGAGCACAATGGATATTGAGGTGAGTCCAAATTCTTCTATTGGTTGTAGTTGACATACTGACGCCAACACATCAAAGGATTGCCCTATTGCCACCCCCGTCATCAATGAATCTTATGGTCCCATGAGAAAGGACATCATCAAGTAATTACCCCTCGCTTTTCATGTCTTTCCCACATTAACTAACAATTCGGAACAGAGACATCTACACCTACAAAAAAGGCGTCTCCCTCCTCTTCCGAGACTCCCTCGACACCTCCATCACCCTTGACCCAGACTCAACAAGCGATCCCGTCGACAGGCTATCCGAGGCCTTCAATCGCCACATCTGCGTGACTGATCAAAAAGGCACCGTCCGCGAAAAAGTCGGCGACTGGGTGTTCGAGTACAACGGAGGCTCTTTCTTCCAGAACAACAACTCCGTCCTGCTCCCACTGACCGACTACGTTCGGGACGCCATCTTCCCCCCTACCACGACCACGACCACCGCCCGCCCAACGCACCTCGTGGACACGTACTGCGGCTCAGGCCTCTTCGCCATCGTACTCTCGCCGCACTTTGACAAAGTCGCTGGCATCGAGCTGTCAGCTGACTCTATCCGCTACGCTACGCGCAACGCGAAATTGAACAATATACCCGAAGAGAAGGTATCCTTCCGCTCGGGCAACGCAGGGGAGATCTTCGCCACCGTCCGGGATTTCCCTGCAGATGATAGCGTCGTCCTCATTGATCCTCCGCGGAAGGGGTGTGACGAGTTCTTCATACAACAGTTGTTGGCGTTTGCGCCGAGGACGATTGTGTATGTGAGCTGTAATGTGCACACGCAGGCCAGGGATGTTGGGAGTATTTTGAGGGCGACGGGTGGAAATGAGATTGGGAAGAAGTATGTGTTGGAGTGTGTGAGAGGGTTTGATTTATTCCCGCAGACGGCGCATGTCGAGTCTGTGGCCGTTTTGCGGAGAGTTTAGCACTTAGCTTCAAAACTCATTGGAAGTGTCAACTTTTGCCTTTTGCCCGACTTTTTCCCCCTCCCCGACACCTTGTTGCGAAGTCAACTGCAAGGTGTGCAATAAGTCTTTCTTGCCTCCCTTTAGTGTATGGTCCACCCTCCTCCTCCTATTTCGGAGAATATCTTGATCCTTTCACTCAGTCTTATTCCAAAACATATGAAATACAGAGAAGAACAAATTGCATTGAATTATCATCCGCTATGTCTCTACTATCTATCTATCCCACAAATCCAGCATCCATCTTTCGAATGCTTTGAGGCATCGTCACGAAGAAAGGAATGCAAAAAGGTGAGGAGGGGGGGTTGCCAAAAATTGCTGGAAGCCGAAGCTAACAGACGGGTTCGGATGTATAATTTGCAATCAGCAAAAAGACTGTGCCTCGGTAGAAACCTCACTGGCGACAGTACATGCCCGAGCACAAGAGATGGGGAAACGATCAGAAGAGGGCGTCCTTTATAAAGGGTGGTGTGCGCACGGGCCATTTGGCTTTGTTTGGTTTGTACACAGGTTGCTTGAGTCACAAGTCGGTGATCATGATACCTCAAATTTCAAAGACGATAAGGGGTATGATTATTCCAATTATGAAAACAGAAGAGTACATATGCGATGTGTCATAAGAGTTAAGGAGTGCGTATGATATATACCAGTGGGTATAAGGAACGGAACAGAAGCGAAAAAAGATAGACAGACCACTAGAACCGCCTCACAGGAAGCCCTCCCCCACCCATCAACCCCTCTATCGAATGATGTTCAAGGTCATTCCGGGCCTTCAAAATCGATGCATGCATCTCCTTCATCGCATTCCCCAACTTGACTCCAAACCGACTCAGTATATCCCTCTGCCACGCATCGTATTTCGCATTCACCCTCGCTTGCACCTGCTCATAGTCGATAACGCACACCCCAAACGATTTCTGCGTGTCAGATGTATCGAACGTCGACCGCGCTTTCTTGATTTCAGTGAGGAGCTGCTGCCAGTTCGCGAGCGAGTCCCCGAGGCGGTTGAACACGTATTCCGCCTCAAGATCCCAGAGGGACTGGAATTGGAGCCACTTGCCGACGTAGTCTTTGAGCTGTTGGACTTTATGCTCGATTAGGGCGAAGGGGCGTTCGAGGGTGTTGTCCGTGAAACGTGTCAACTGAAAGGGACGTCAGAACAAGTTTGTGTACGGAGAAACATCGACGTACCAATGATGTGTACGTCGTCTCTGCAGACGACGCTCCCTGCATTTGCAGCCCAATCTCGTACCGAGAACTCTGGATCCTCCTCAGTCTGCAGATAACACCTATCCAGCAAGCTCAGCTTTAACTTTAAACCCAAGCAAGGAAGAGTACACACCAAGCCAATCATGCAACTGCCTGATCCATGAAGACCTCGCATACTCTATAGGCGGGTCCAAAAAGATAACTTGGTTCTGTATCCTGATCTCATGCACGATAGGCTTCAGCGTCATATGTCCCTCCATGAACTACCCACCAATCATCAGTCCTCACTCATAACAAAGGGAGAAGAAACCTACCTTCTCCTCCTTCATCCGCTTATCCCCCCTCCTCTTACTCGCAACATCCCTAACAGGCAGCAAATCCCTCCGAGTATCGCCATCATCGACCCTATCAAACTCGGCACACCACACTTGAATGATATGCGTCAGCCTCTGGAGAAGGATCCCCTCGATCCGCTTGTCTAGCTCTGCAACCCAATGATCGAGGTTCGCGTATCCTTCCAGGTTCAGGCGGTCGATCTGCAGGTCCGTCAGCCTTATGGTAGTGGAGGGAAAGGGGGGTACGGTACGCACGGCTGCCTGCACCTTGCCCAGTAACTCTGAGAACGCTTCAGAGGTATATGAGCACGTCGAGAGGTCTTCCACTGCGCGGAGGATGTCCTTGTACAGATCAATTACATTGTTGGTTTTGTCCTATATCGACCACAGGCATCAGCACAGCTTACAGGAAGGTAAAACACAAGAACCAACCTGAAGCACAGAAATGACGCTCGCAAACTCCCTCACGAACTGTATATGCCGGTTATCCCTCCCATCCGCACTAGACACATACCGCGACGTATCATACTGGTTTACAAAGTGGTCCCAGCGAATGTTCATCCCTACATTCACCCCCATCATCATCCGAAACCTCAGAAGAGAGAGAAAAACACACACCTTTCCCAACCATCCTCTGCGACTCATTCCTATACTCCGCCACCAACCACTCAATTCCCCTATTCTTCTCCACCAAATCCAACGTCTGCCCATACGTCCTCACAGTCTCCATCAAACTAACAGCATGCGGGTAAACCCTCTTCGCATCCTTCGCCATATTCGTAATCGCATGCGGAACCTGGAAGCCCGCCCACAGCAAATTCCGGACCTCTTTAAAGAGCGTAATAATCTGCGGATCGAAATTCACCGCCAGCTGGAACCCGCCTCCCCGGCTCAAACGGACGATCTCGAATAACCGCCCGCCGACGCCCATGTCCCGGCGGTTGATGTCGTGCAGCCATGCGTCGAAGACGGGCCGCGTGTCTAGCTTTTTGCGGAATGCGGAGGATTCGGATTGGAGTTTTTGGCCTTCTGCGTAGAGCTCCCAGCCTTTTCCGAGGACGTCTTCGACGCGTTTCATGTATGTGAGGAGTTGGCGTTCGATTTGGCGGGCCCAGATGATGGCGCCTGCTATTGGGGGTAGGTCGCGCATTTGGGCCATGTGGTAGGCTTCGGAGAAGCGGTATTGGGTTTTGAACTGGTGGTTAGGTCAGTGGTTGGAAGTGGATGGGAAAGAGGGAGGAGGAGGGTACCTTGTCGTGCAAGTGCTTGATATCCTCCTTTACAGAATCGATAAGTTGAGTTTGGTACTCCTGTATCGCACCACGAATCTACACAAGCGTCGTTCAGCACAAAAGTCACGATAGTCAAAGGAGCACGTACCTTGGGTCTAACAAAAAGAGCATTAAACTTTGAGAAAACCCTAAACATCTCATTCGCATTGCGCGCTGTGCCAAGTCTATCCCGAAGCCTTGCGATAATCTGATTTTCGACTCGAGAAACGCGCTCATTGTACGCGTTTTCAGCTGTTACCCATATCTCGGTGCCCTCTGCATATAGTACCCACATCAGCCTCGAGAAGGAGAGGAAGAAAAGAAAGGGACTAACCAACACTAACATCCAAAACATCAATCCGCTTAACAACCTCATAAGCCTCCTTAACCTCCTCCTCCATATCCATCCCCCCTCCCACCACCACTTCTCCCCCAAGGCCAACCCCCAACCCCCTCGTCGGACCCGTCATAACAGCCAACTGCTCATGCTGCTTCCTCCACTCCCTCAAATACCTCACCCGTTCCACAAGTTTCCCGTGTGCCGGAAGGACCTTTATCGGAATAAACTTCTCGCTCCTCTTCCTCGTCACCTCCCTCGCGACGTTCGTGAATTCCTTGATGAGATCATCCCACGTCCTGAATATCCCCGTCGTTTGCGCGAGAAGACGTTCAAAGGTGGGGTAAGGTGTGTATGCTAGCCGGTGGGATGTTAAGATCCGGAGAAGGACATCGTTGAAGTCTCGTGAAATCGCTTCGACGAGTGGGAGCGCTCGCCGGATTGGGTAGGGGGATAGTCTGAGTTTTCTGTTTAGGTGGGAGAAGATGAGGGTGAGTGATTCGTGTACTTTGTCGAGGTCGGTGGAGGAGAGGAGGTCGTTGAGCGGAAAGTCTTTCATTAGTTGGTTGTACTTGTGCACTGTTGCCATCGTTAGCCTTGAACACAATAACAGATCAGAGAAGGAGAGTCCCACCGAGATCCGTAGCATCCTTCAACCCGGTATCAGCAATAAAACTAACGGTGGCATGAAACCTCTTTGCATTCCTCAGTGCATCCATAACCATCCCCACCTCCTCGCTCCTCAACTGCGCCTCTATCCCCTCCAACGCCCTCTCGAGGCTCAACCAGAAGTTAATCTCTTGCGATGCCGTGCCGGAGGAAACGTCTCTTGTGAGTTTGGTCACCGCTTGGATGGCTTTGATCCATGCGTTCACGTGTGAGTGGAGAGAGTTGAGGAACGTGCTGTCGGTCAGGAGCTTTGACGGGATGTGCGAGATGTTGGGTCGTTGGCCTTGTGATTGGGCCTTTATTCAAGTCAGCGAGACGTCAGCGTCAGAGGAAGGGAGAACCCACCAACTCAACAGCCCGTTGGATGACAGGGTGAACAACCAGATTCGTCTCCGGAATCTCCACATTCTGCTGTAAATGCAACAAGCTCAACTCGAGCTCTGCAAACTTTTTCTTCGTCATCGGTATCCCTAACTTTGCTTCCCCACCACCACCACCACCACCCGCGTCTTTCCCTGCACCGGCCCTCGTCCCTACAAACGCGTCGAACCATGGCTTTACACCACAGCTTACCACCGCGTGTAAAGACTCGTATGGCGTCTCGTCACCGCCAAAGAGGTTGAGAAGGTGAAGCTGCGTAGAGAGCGGTACAAGTGGGTCGAGGTGCGTTGTTCGCTTTATGAGCGCGAGCGTTGTTATGTGTGATGGATGGTAAGTTAGATGCGGGGTGAGGTGGTACGTGTGTGTCGGTGTTCCTCCGTCATCTGTGTCGTTTATCCGTGAACATCTATGTGAAGATATGAATAGAATGACAAACCTTCCACCTCGTCCTTCACTTTAACGATATACACCACCCCCCCAGACTCAGCTGCAAACCTAGCAACACGCTCATCAAACTCGTCATCGAACAGCGAGTCCAACTCGGACGGCAAAGCACCAATGACGGGTGGTAAGAGGGCGAGCAAGTATGTCCGGAAAATGTCTGTATCGAAAGAGAGCGGCTGGGTTTGTGATTCTGATTGTGGTGGGTCGTGATGGTGCCCGTTCGTAGCGGCTGCTGTGGTGTCCATGTCTGTAATTTCAGAGATGGGACCTTCGGAAGGAAGGGGTGATGTGAACTTCGATTGAGGGAGAATTGAGGAAAAATTTGAGGAGATTTGTACACCGGTCACCGTGGCTGTTGAGAGGTGGTGTGACGGACAACATAACTGTCACACCACGCCGAAGCAGTAACACTGCCAGATCTTCTTCGAACTGGGTACCTCTTCCCCTTTGTTTATCTGCTGGACGCGCTAAATAACGAGGAATTCAATGGTAAATTTTTTGAGATCAAATTTGTGCAAATTGTATCAAATTCAACACTGAAAACACATACACCATCATATGTTACACCACCAGCTGCGTGTTACACTTTTGTAAGATGAATATCTCACTCAAAAATGCATGTGATTTTATAAAACAAACCTTTCCTATGAGTGACACATAATATCTACAGGTTGGAAAAATTTCATGGTAATTGAGTAATATAAAGTTGAGAAACAGCAAGCTCAAAATCCCAGATTTAGCTGAAAACTGAGTGTTACACCTGTAATTGAGGAGTTTATCAGTGAGAAGTTAATGAAATTATCTGACATTTTGAGTGAACCAAAGCATTGAATTAAAAGGAATTATCAGATAGTTTTTATTGACAGACAACAGGACTGAAAATTTCTATATGGATTTTAATTTTTGATGTAACATTAGCTGGTGCATACAGTAGTAATTATTCTTACTGCCCACAGTGGTGGGTATATCTAATACACATAGTCTCAACTGTGGGTGTCTGTCAGGACTGTATTAAATGCAATGCAACTCAACTATTTGGCCAGAAGACCTTTGAGATCAATCTCAACCCTCTAAGGTCCATTTCAAACTGCATTTTGCTGACCTTGTCCAAAACCTTTGGATGACCCAGCATTCCAGAGTTAAATCATCTTCACCCTTAACACCCCATTTCTCTGAAACTCAAAGGCAGATTTGAATAGAATTTATTTTGATTTTTGTGTTGGGACTCAGTTGTCTCTCATGAGCATTTCACCATTACTTCCTCCTCCAAACCCCATGCTCTTTCTCAAGTTGCCTATTCTCAAATTGAGCCTTCACATATTAAATATACTCCCTAGGATCATTGCATGCCTATTCAATTTCAAGATTAGTGTTTGGAAGTCTGGTCTCATAACTGGAAAAAGGAGGACTTTACACTCCCCCACAGATTCCAGGTGGACTCCAGGTCAATACCTGGAGTCCATGTGGAGTTTAGACAAAATTTCTTTGGTAACAACCCAGCCAAATTTTTGTCTAGAATCCATGTGGAGTCCATGTGGAGTCCGCTTGGACTCCAGCTGCTACATCTAGACAACATGGACTCCACCTTGGAACACAGGGAAATACCCAGCCAGACTCCATATGGACTCCACATGGACTAATTGCATTTAATTGTGTTACATTATTTATATAAAAAATACATGCATGTACAAGGATTGAACTCTCGAGCTCATGGACAAGTATGACTGAGATGGCTGTGCAATTAACCATTGAGCAACAGGACCTTTAATATACTATAAGAATTAGTACTCTATATGGGCATGGTGCTCAGCACCTTCTGTATGCTGAACACACATGCCAGTTGCATTGCCACATCAATCATCTTTCTTCCTCACACTACCACCTTGTTCACAAAACCCACAGCTTCACCACCCATGGCCCCAAAATCTCAGTCTAAAGCACCTACCAAACCCCCTGCTGACTCACACAAGCAGCAAGCGTCGAACATGGACCAGCAGCTGATCAAACGAAGCCATTGCGACACCAAGACCAAGAACAACAACAACAATGACAACCTCAACCTCTAAGCCACTGCCACAGCCGATTTCGAGGACCAAGCAGCGAAGGGGAGAGGCAAGGGAGGAAAGAAAGCAACAAGAGGCTGGGGGAAGAAAGGCCCCACCATTGCAAGGTGTGTCATATGCAGAACTGATGGTGTGATCACCATCGATTGTGTGCTCTCTCCTTCCCATCTTGAGGTCTCTGACCTACCTCTACCGGAAAATGGCGCACGACCGCAATCATGAGGATGCTGCTCTCAAAACTCCCCAGGTCTGAGCAAACGTCATACGCCTTTTCTCCCTTCTTTTTGTTTTGTTTTTTGTTTTCTTTCCTTCTTTGTTGTTTTCTCTTTCGTATTTCCTTTCTCTTTTTTTCTTTTTTCTTTTTCTTTTTCTTTGTCTTTTTTTATACTGACACAAGCTTTTATACAGGGCTGAGTGTGTCCTTGCAGACAGCAGCGTCAGTGTCGCACCTCCACACCAATCCAGGCACATCACAAACACCACCAGCCAACCAGTCCCCACCCTCTCTGGCCAGCTTGCCACCACTGACTCTGGCAGGCATCGCCGAGCGGGTGAACTGCAAAATGAGGACTGTGACAAAGGCATAGATGATGATGAAGACAAAGGTGACGAAGACCACAGCGAGCACAAAGATGAAGACAATGACAAGGGCGAAGACAACGACAAGGGCAAAGGAGAAGAGGGCGATGAAGGCAAAGGTGAGGACAAGGACAACAATGAAGGTGAAGGCGACACCCAAAACCCAACCACCAACAACAATGCAACCACCAATGACCTGTCAACTGCCAACTGTCACAAACCATCCCTGTGACCCATTCCCATGACCTATGACTCTCACTCCTAACCTACGCAAACAACCCCTCGCCTATGCAAATAACCCCTCGCCGACAACCCCTCGCCGCCCTTGAACTCAAGTAACCGATGCTGACAAGAATAACCCCAAGAATACAAGCACTATTGTTCCTAACCTCGCCAAGTCCTCACCAAGTGCCTTGACCTCGTCCATTCACAATAAAACCAACTCTGTGCCATAGGCAGCCCTACACCGACCTTGTATCCAACTCCAAATAGGAACAAGCGTCTATTGTTCCTTGCCTTGCTACATCTCTTGTTTCTCACCTCTACCTCGACTCAGCCCAATATACCCAACTCAACCCTTTTCCTTATTGTTCTACTTCCCTTAAACCCTTGTTCTAAGTACCTCATGTATTATTTCCTTTTACGAACTTACCTCCTACAGATACACATATAAATACTTCCTGCCTGTATCTCTATACGCTATCCTTGATATTAAAGTTGTTTCTGTCTTAACTCTCT
This sequence comes from Laccaria amethystina LaAM-08-1, assembly GCA_000827195.1. Classification (NCBI taxonomy): domain Eukaryota; kingdom Fungi; phylum Basidiomycota; class Agaricomycetes; order Agaricales; family Hydnangiaceae; genus Laccaria; species Laccaria amethystina. Next base: position 42,440 of record KN838835.1, read on the forward strand.
CGTCTCACTTGTCTCAGTTCTCTTCTACTTATACTAACTCTTCTCAAACCTCGCCTTCATCGCCGAAAGCCATTTACACCAAGTACTTGTTTACTCTTGTAAAAGCTAACATCAAACTCCATAGCGCATCTCGACGTATCCTACGCCGATCCTACACTATTAACCCAATACCTATCCCCCAGCGCACGTCACCTATTGCTACACTAAGGTCATACTATTACCCTCGCCAACCCTCAGTCCTCTTGACCTTTGCTGACCCTCAGTCTTCTTGACCTTTGCTGACCCTCAGTCTTCTTGACCTTTGCTGACCCTCAGTCTTCTTGATCTTTGCCGACCCTCAGTCCTCTCGACCCTCGCCGCCCTCCTACGCTGATTCTATTCCAATTTGCGTTACTACTCCAGAACTCATATCTACTGGTGGTAACCATCACCGAACCTCGACTATACCTTATTCTCGCTTCTGAGAGTAGGACGGATCCTAACACCAACAACAATCCAACCACCAACAACCAGGAAACCGCTAATGACACCCAGGACACCAACAACAACCAGGACACCAACGATGAGCGGGATGCCAACGACCCACAAGCCACCAATGACCTGCAAACCACCAACAACCAGCAGACTGCCAACAACGAGCCACCAGCAGAAGCAAGTGCAAATGTCAATGCCACCGTGAAGCCAAAGCCGGAACTGAAGGCCAAGGCCAATGAATCCACCACAAACAAGACAGGTGCATTGGCATCTCTGCCCCCCTCTTTCTTTCTTGCCCTCCCCCTCGTGCTGTCAGGATGGTGGATAACCCACCACCATTGTGACTTGCAGACATCATTTTGACATTGGGCTTGTGATAGGTCACCTCCCATCCTTCATCGTGAAGGTGTTATCTTACATGTATTTATTTGTATCTAAAAATTATACCATGTAATATTTATAATTATTCTATACCTTGATGCTGAACAAGTGTTTTAGACATTGGCCCTACACCTTGAGGACGTCCTACTGACAGAGCAGCACAAGATGCTGATAGAATCCAGATCCAGGGCAAGGCAATCAAGGTATTATTTATCTTTTGGTGTTATTCTACACTATTAAACAGTATGAATTATAACTGTGGTCATGGCTAGTCTGCCAAAGGTGAAAATCCCAGCATACGGCTCATCACGCTCAACTGGTGGAGTCATTATTAGAGGCAAACCTCATGGCAACACCATCAACATGGGAGATGCAGATGCAGTCTGGGAGGATATGAATGTGTTTTCAGACAGCCTGCTGAGAAACCAGTCCCAGGTGTTAGGATCCGTCCTACTCTCAGAAGCAAGAATGAGATATAGTCGAGATTCGGCGATAGTTACCACCGGTAGATATGAGTTCTGGAGTAGTAACGCGATTTGGAATAGAATCGGCGTAGGAGGGCGGCAAAGGTCGAGAGGACTGAGGGTCGGCGAAGGTAAAGGAGACTAAGGGTCGGCGAAGGTCGAGAGGACTGAGGGTCGGCGAGGGTAATAGTATGACCTTTAGCGTAGGAATAGGTGACGAGCGCTGGGGGATAGGTGTTGGGTTAATAGCGTAGGTTCGGCATAGGATACATCAAGATGCGCTATGGAGTTTGATGTTAGCTTTTACGAGAGTAAGCGAGTACTTAGCGTAAATGGCTTTCGGCGAGGGAGGTGAGGTTTGAGATGAGTTAGTATGAGTAGAAGAGAACTGAGACGAGTGAGACGAGAGAGTTAAGACAGAAACAACTTTAATATCAAGGATAGAGTATCGAGATACATGCAAGCAGTATTTATATGTATATCCTTAGGAGATAAGTTCATAAAAGGAAATAGTACACGAGGTATCAAAAATAAGGGTTGTCATAGATCAACGGGGGATGGAACAATAAGGAAGAGGGTCGAGTTGGGCTTATTGGGCTGCGGCGAGGTACAGGCAAGGAACGAGGGATGTAGCAAGGCGAAGGAACAATAGGCGCTTGTTATCTTGAGCGGCGTAGGGTACAAGGTCGGTGTAGGGTTGCCTATGGCGCGGAGTTGGTCTTATTGTGAGTAGACGAGATCAAGGCACTTGGTGGGGGCTTGGCGAGGTTAGGAACAATGGTGTCTGCGTCAGGTGCTTGGATGCGAGGTCGGCGAGGGGTTATCGCCGAGGGACTATCGCTGAGGGTTTATCGCCGAGGGGTTGTTTGCGTGGGCGAGGGTTTATTTGTGTAGGTTAAGAGTGAGAGTCGTAGGTCACGGGAATAGATCACGGGGATGGTTCGTGACACCAGGCAAAATTCATACCTTTGTGTCTGATCTGAATCCATCCAAGGTCAACATTAGCTAATCTTCTTTCATCACCAAAGTCCATGACATCAACAAATGTCAGACCATTCAAGAGATTGTTCAACGTAGCTCTGAAGACTACTCTCCTATTCACCATAAGTTATTTTATATTTCCTCCTGATCATCTATTAACCAGCTTGCCTAGGTCCTGCCTATCATCTTTTTATTCATGATGAGAAAGATGGCTGGAACATTCAAGGCTGTTATGAAACTATTCTTGGGCAGCAACCAAACACTCAAGACTATATTGAATGGCCTGATAAGAAGATTATTCGATTTTTGGCAGTGAGCTATAACATAATGACTAACATATCTCAGAATAATTTTGAGAGTTTTATTTTTAGACTACATATGATCCTAGTCGTTCTGTATTTGTTCCAGGTCACTTCAGTCACCCATTTTTGGGTACCTATGAGGTATATGAATTCTTTGATTTAGGGGTACCTCAGTGGTACCCATTCCTGGGCGGTATATGAGCTCCATACCAATACCATGGTACCATGGTATGGAAAACCCATACCATACCACACTCATACCCATACCATGTCACCTTATACCATACCATGTCCCTTATACCACCATACCATTTGACTCATACCATACCATGTCACTTCATACCATCATACCAAAGCTGTCACGGGGTGTCTGGGGTCCTTTTTCAAAATATAAAAATTATTTCTGCAGGCTGCAATACTGGTCCATTCAGCGCCATATTTTGTGGAAAGGTTCTTCTGGTTTTTGCTAAGATTTTCAGCTACAATTGGAGGCCAGATAGTCAACTCCATCCTTTGAAAATCAGTTCAATAGAGCTTTATCCTAGGTTTTTCCATTCCTGAAAAGCCATTAACATGAATGTTTTCAATAATGGGTGAAATTTATTTTGCGCAGTAGGGCCAATCAGAGAGTCCTGCCCAATTATATAAAAACTACATATGATGGAATCAAGTATTGTTGTCCTGAGTGTTTGGCCAAAGTCTTCATTATCAAAATATTTGGTCCAATCCATTAAAGCTGAGTGATTCTATCCAATCCAAAGGCTTGTCAATTGGAGAGCCAGGGCTACATATCAAGGAAGTTCTTGTTTGTGATCACTTCCAAAAACCATGATACTACATTGAGCCTTATTTATTCCACATGTGGTATGATGATATAATACCACAACCATTCATACCATACCATGGTATTGCACTCTCATACCATACCAAGTCATACCATACCATAGTCACACCTTAGGAATGGACCTACACCATCATATCATAGTCATAATATAACTTAATCCTGAAGATTACTTAGAAAGGAACAGACATAAAAATCACATTTATTCAATATAACTACATAAATCTATTTTGCTACATTGAATATGGAAGGAAGGGTGGAAGAAGGGAGTGAGGGAGGGGGAAGAGAGTGAGGGAGGGGGAAGAGAGTGAGGGAGGGTGTAGTGAGGGAGGGGAGAGAGTGAGGGAGGGGGAGGGTGAGAGAAGGGTGGAGGAAGAAGGGATTGAGGGAGAGGGAAGAGAGTGAGGGAGGGATGAGTGAGAGAGGGGGGTATAGGAGGAAGGAGAGTGTGAGGGAGGGGGAGGAGTGTGAGGAGGGATGGGAGAGGGATGGAGGGAGGGGATATAGATGGAGGGAGGGGATATAGATGGAGGGAGGGGCACCAGTGGCTACCACTAGTTATCATAAATTTTAGGCAAGTGCCTGCACAGGCATTTATTTGCAGCCCAGTGACTTATGAAATGAAATTTAAACCCATTTCATTTCTACCCAAGGATATATTTCATTGCTTGCCTAGTGCGATGTTTAGATTTCTGGTTTCATATCATTCCTAGCCAGCCCTACATTTCATTTCTTGCCTGGTGCGATGTTTTAACCATTTCATTTCTTATTGGTTTCATTTCATTCTAGCCAGGTGTATATTTCATTGCCAGCCAGGCCTATATTTCATTGCCTGCCTAGTGCGATATTTTAGCCATTTCGTTTCTACCCAGCACTATATTTCATTGCTTGCCTGGGGCAATATTTTAGCTATTTCATTTCTCCTGGCATCATATTTCATTGCTTGCCTGCTCTGGTGTTTTAGCCATTTCATTCCTGCCCAGCCCTGTATTTCATTTCTACCCAGCCCAATATTTCATTGCTTGCCTGGTGCGATATTTTAACCATTTCATTACCTGCCTACTTTGGTGTTTTAGCCATTTCATTTCTACCCAGCACCATATTTCATTGCTTGCCTAGGGCGATATTTTAGCTATTTCATTTCTCCCTGGCATCATATTTCATTGCTTGCCTACTCTGGTGTTTCAGCCATTTCATTCCTGCCCAGCTCTGTATTTCATTTCTACCCAGCACTATATTTCATTGCTTGCCTG
>KN838836.1:0-47047 GCA_000827195.1 Laccaria amethystina LaAM-08-1
TTGTCATTGCGTGGGTTGTGAGGAATGCGTGATTGCGTATGGGAACGGATTTGCATGTGGCGACGAATTATGATGAGAGGAACCCCAAATCAACCGGCCCTGGCGGCCTCTAGACTGTTGCTGACAGGGGGCGACAAAGCGCGATGGTGAATGAAATGCTGAGATGAATGCAAGGCAGGTTCGTCAGAGCTGGAACTCTGTTCGGGTATCAAAGAAGGGGGAGGGGTTGACATCCCAAAAGGGGCGAACGTCGTTGATGAGGCATGTCCATTGACATGTCCATTTGAGGTCGCCAGGTTATAGGTGTACAGGCTCATGCCACCACTACGCGGAACGAAGGCGTTCGAGGTACTAGTGAGGGTGGTTGAAGTACCCCCAAAGACGTTGGATGTCCCCGGCGATGAAGAGTAAAATCGTGGAGGTGGAGAGGTCAAATAGGTGTTGTTGTAGGACAAACCAGTAGCTGGGGGAGATGACACCGCGCTCACATCCCGACGCATAGCAGTGATTGGTCGCTGCTGAGACTGTTCCTCCATGCGAGACTGAAATGCCTCAGGATGGAAGGGTTGTGCGGTGCTACCTTGATGTGAAATTTTCACATTGGGTACCTGCGGTTGTTGTTGCAGGTTAGAACCGCTAGCGCCGGTGGGAGTCCGCACGCCAAGCGGGTTTTTGCTGTACGATAGCCGAATGCCGCCGCCTTTAACAAGCCCCTTGAGAGTGTTGCCATACAGGTCGTTTAGCGCCTTTGCAGCGAACTGGACATCCTCGAACTAAATAATTTGTAAGGCAATAGATCGCATTATCCATGTAAATTATAAACGTACCTCAACAAAGCACATCGGCCCATTGTTCTTCTGTCGGAAACAAAGCCTCCGAAACCCCGGACGAGAAGAAAACAGTTCACGTAGACTCTCTTCAAGGTAATCCTGAGGAAAACCGATGGGGGTTGGAGAGGTTGGCAGGTTGCCGACATACAACGTGTTGATCTAAGTTCAAGGCTATTGAGTAAACTCAACTACATGCTGTAACATCGAAACTACTCACCGGTGGATTTTGATCGATCGCATTCCGCGCACTAGCTGAGCTCGCACCTGACGCAGGTGAAGGCAATTGTGGCGATGTTGTTCCATTGTTTGTGCTCAAAACTAAATCACCGATGACCCTTGTGAGATCTGCCTCAGATTCGTGGCGAATTTCATTGACCAAGGCACTTGTACTCCCAGGCAAGACGCCATGCGAGCCAACGCTAGAAGCGCTGGATTCGGGTTGTTCCCGATGCTCTCTTGCTTGGTGTACACCATGTTCGTAATGCTGAATATGATCCTCATCAAAAGGCGAATATCGGTTATCAGAGGGCTCATGTAAAGACGGCGATGATGAGCGCTGAGAAGAGCTGGGTCGACCTGGGGCAGTGTTAGTGGACGCAGGCTTGTGAACTCGATCCCAGGGTCCAACAATTTCATCAGTGGGTTGAATCGGCTGGGGCTGAGGTCCTTGAGCCGCAGCAAAAGCGTTAGCAAGGAGAGGGCTCGACCCTATACTCGACCCTCCCTCTACAGTCGGATAAAGGAGGGAAGGCCCGCCGTTGATATTGGAATTCTGTCTGGAGATGGCAGACGCAGCTGGTACAGAGTGGAAAGCATCAAAGGCGAGGAAATTGTTGGTTCTCAATTTCCTCTCATTTTCATGCCTTCGCCGTTCGCGCTCTTCTTCTTCAGCACGTTCCCTAGGGCCACGAGTACCAGACCCGGGTCCCAGTCCCATTGCGTTGTAAATATGTTCCCTCCTACGGTCTTCTTCCTCCTTAGCAGATACGCCACCATTCAAAAGGCTATTTGAGTGGGGGATGACATCTGGTTGCCCATGCTCGCGCCAGGAACTTAAACGACCCAAACCTTGCCCAAGCCCAATCGAAGGAGCGCCTTCATCACCTGAAGTATACGTGTCTGCACCACTACCAGACAGTGTGGTGCCGTTGATGTGTTGCAAGGTGGGGTTGGATGAGTTAGTTCCTACTGCCACCGTCGACCCGACGACAGCGCTTGCTCCACTCCCCGGAACAGGTCCGACGCCTCTCTTGGTGTGTAAATTTTTCTTCGCCATCTCCGCCTTGAGCACTGCACCTTTCTCGATGTCCACCCTCCTACCTTGGAGAACATCTCTCGCTCCCAGGGCTTCTTCACGTGACCTGAACTTTGCAAACCCAATAATCTGCTTCCTGGGGGGCATATTTGAAGCTGCTCCCAAAAAGTGCGCACTCGCCCCATCATCCCCAGGTACAGTGGCGGGCCAGGACGTCACTGTTCCGTCCCTACCACCGTCGACGACAACACCACCTTGATTGACAGTGACTAAATTATAGGGATCATTCGATCCACTGTACCCTTGGAAGGATCGCAGCGCAGCAGTGGCCGTTCCAGAACCAACCAAGCCACCATATGCGGTATATTCTTTGTTTGGAATCTTGAGAGTCGCAGCCTCAAACCCAGGCGAGAACGTGAACATATTTTGGAACTCCCGTTCCTGGCGATGGGTCATTCGAAAAGCCAGGCGGCACAGACAAGGTTAGTTACATACCTGCATATCTTCCGGAAAACCGACCACAAAGATGGTCGAAATTTCCTCCAAATTTGACGACGAATTCGAGCCGTTTCCCATGCTCAAGGTTCCGGATCCCGTTGGCACCCCGGATCCAGCATTGATACCTATTCCTGCACCCGATGATGTAGGACCACTCATAGCCACATGGGGACCATAGGGAGTTTGCGAGGAGAGATGGACGCTGTTCGTGTACTGCGAGACTGTGGCATACGTAGCTTGTTGTGCACCAGCCTTGATAGGGTTATGATGGGGCTGTATCATCGCTGAGGAAGGCCCATATGGTTCGACAAGATATTTTGGGCCACCGACTAGCCCTGATTGACCATTTCCAAAGTCGTAACTAGCCCGAGATTCATAGGTCTGTGCGTGGGCTGGAACAGGAGATGTCAAGTGATTTTGGAAAGCGTCCGAAGAAGTAGGAAAGTGAGCATGGAGATCGCGAAAAGACGTTTGATTGAGGAATGACTGATTGGTTTGGTGTCGCGTGCGGGTTGTATTCGGGAAAGAGCTGAAGGAAGCCCGATAGTTACTATTAGGTCCAAAACCATTAAGTTTATGTTGCTGCTGAATTTTTGCGTGGTCAAAGTCGTTGGGATATTCAGACGAGTGATGCATCAAATTGGAGTTGTTGTATAACCCCGTTTGAGAGGCTTGAATGCTGTACAATGAATCCTGGGAATGCAAATGGTGGAGCATGTTCTGTGTGTTATTTTCGTGTGGGGAGTCAGGACGAGGCTGGTGCTGGTGTTGTGAATGCATGGAGAGCGGATATGCTACGGATGGAGAACCGGAAGATGAGTCAGAAGTTGAACTGTAAGATGCTGGCGCCGGCTGATCAGAATCAGAGGTGGGATGAACGGGCTCTGCGTCTGCCTGTGCGTCGACGGAGTCTAGGAGCGACCTATTAATGAAGTGCTCGTCCAGTTGATGGGAAGGATGTTGCAGGAAAGTAGAGGAAGCCAGTGTGGGCAGATGTGTGTGAGTGATGTTGAAAAAGCTTGTTGGAGACGAAACGCCTAGCACATCAACCAACAAATGAGATGAGTGGTGTCGGGGGTGTTAAAGCAGTAAAGGGGGGTCTTGGGCGTCGGCGTGGAGAAGTAAAGCGTGGCTCGAGGGTGAATCGCAGCAAGCGCAGTGGACGTGGGTCTAGGGCGACGCGTGGGACGAGACGTGATTAATGAAGAGGTTAAAAAAAATTGTGGAGGGCGAGGAGATGAGCGGTAAGTTGATGCGAATATGATATGAGGGTGCGCTTCGTCGCTGTCGTGGACGACGAGGAAGGGGGGTTAGGGCTTGTGTCGGGGAAGTGCGATCGAGAGGTATGTGATGAAGGAAGTCGGACGGTCCCGAGTTTGGAGTGTCACATCTAAATCTCATCACAATTTCACACAAACACCCCCATAAACCCATTTCCCACGCACAGGCCATTCAACAACTGTAAACCTAACCTTAAATATCACGTGGACGGCATTTCGGCTACCTCCTCCTGGACCAATCATCGTCACCGTTTGCAAAGGAAAGAAATATACACAATGGGCGCACCTTTTTTGTCTGGCGTCCCTCACCATCCTTTGTCCTCTCTTTTCCATTATTCCTCAGCCACTCGTTCAATCCAGCCGTCTACAAGCCTCTTCCATCACTCCTGCGCCTGTTTTGGCCATATCGTATTCGGTCAAGCATGTTCTGAAAGAGGCTGGCGTGAGTAAGCCCCTTGAGTCATCATTGCAGTCCAGGCGTGTGAGAGTCAAAAGAAAGGTGGTCGTCGTTGTAGAGGATAACGTTGAACGGAGACGAGCGTGACGTGAAAGAAAATCGCCACATGTAAAATCAATTACACACTTGGTACTAAATTTAAAAGTGTAGCCTGGGTGCCTCGATGTGACTGAACACGACTTGAAAACCATTTCTGTTCACATCTTTATTATTATTTCCGAAAATTATTTTGGATGGACAAAAATCATGCTTTATTGTCATAGATAACGCGTGGCCATCTTGCATCCAGAGGAAGCAACCTCGTGTATGTAGAGACGATCGAAGTGTCAAGCCTCGGTACAGGTGGTAACTGGGTAGTAATACAAGTGGCCTAAGGGTTGACTTGACCAAGGGCCTGGGACCATAAGCCAATCGGTTCTTGAGCTACTAACATTTCGACGTGCATCTTCAAGAGTTCCTGAGGTAGACGAGAAGAACACTGCAATAGACATGAAGAAATAATATCCAGGGGCATTCATGGCGGTGCTCGGGTTCTCAAGATACAGATGAATGAGACTGTCACGAGCTTCATAGTTGGACGCATCTCACTATTTCGCTCCCTGGATTAGACTTATCTAGCGATAAAGAATGACTCATCCAATAGCGGTATATGATAAACTAAACAGATGCCCTCAGTTCCACTTGCGGCTTTGATACAGACAGAGACAGAGGCTCACCGTGAATACAACAGAATTATCCTGGAAGAAACCCTGTAAATGACGGATAACAAGACATCAGGGCAACAACACAATTTCTCAGTCCCGTCGTGACCCAAGCCTTCACATTCTGCCTCCCCCAACCCTCCTCAGCCCACAACTCCACACCAGCGAATAAGGCCAGCACGAGCCAAGCAACGAGGGCCCATAGCAGTGTCGCAGCAAAACGCCAACGTGCACGTTGATCCGCAGCTGCAGGATCACCGTAATATGCGTAAGGCAGAAGCATCTGGGTAGGATTCAAAGGTGTGGGCCCAAAATGTTGAGACGGACCAGCATGGGCGAAAAGAGGCGCTGGTGCAGGGAAGGAGGCGGATGCGCTGGAGGAGGGCGGGATCTCGCTATAAGCTGGTGGTGGTGAATTGTCCTTAATGACGGGAATCGCTGGTGGACTTGACATAGTTGACGAATAAGTCGACTGAGAGGGTCGTATTGAGAATCCGTGACTTCGTGAAGGTATATGTCAGGGTGCGCCATGCCTTGCCAATGCAAGAGGTCTGTTTGGCACCGTTTACACCTGGAGAACCACAGGCTAGGAGACTCTGAGCGATGATTGCAACATGGCTCGCCTTGGCTTCAAAGCGTTTGTGCGGTTTATTTATCATGAACACAATTGTACACTGATCCACGGGTGTTCAAGTTCAATATATTACAGCAACAACCTGAACGTAATACTCTATCCTGGAACTGCCAGACAGACATCGTCGCAAATTTGACGAGTTTCTCATTTTGCCAATTATTATATGCGACCAGCCTTTTAACAGAGAAGAGCTAGGGTCGCCCTCGCTTTTATGAACGATCTCGAGTTCCCGGCTCCTTAGTGCCTTGCCTCTCCTCCAATACTTCCGTCAGCTGCTTTTGCATCCTCAGCCTGCGGACTTGACGGGCATCCAGCATGCTAAGATTGAGTCCGAGGACCCACGTTGCTCTTCTCCAATAAACGGCCTCAGTCGTTCACCAGATCTCAACAAGATGTCCCATTATCAGAAGCTGGACCAGTTCGGACCAGTCATGTCGGGTTGTACGGCGATCGACCCCACACTAGCTCACACTTGTGGCTTGTCAATGGCTCTCCCTTCTGGTCATTCGAGTAATTGCCGTTGGCGTCGGGCACAGCCTGGGCTAAACTATACATTAATTGGAACTTCCCTCCTTTTAGCACTAAGTGATAAGGTAAAAAGTCTTTTTTTTGTATGTTTCTTGTACAACAGTGGAGGGATAAAATATCTGTGAAGACAGGAAATGATCTTGGACCAACCGTCCGAGTAAGTATGAAAAAGGACGGAGGTAAAAACGTATGGACACCAAGTAAAAATCAAGGGTGACGAAATGAGTCTAACAGTATCTGCTAGTACTTAATGAATCAAGACTGTGCTTCTTCGCCAGGAATGGCTTTCTTGATCCACCCCCTGAGATCGTCCAATTCCCTCTGGGTTGTCGTGTGGCCCATGCCCTCGTAGATGTTGTAAGAGAGTCCTTTGCATTCTCCTGTAGTAGGCGCAAGAGGCATTCCAAGGGTCTGGGTGAGGAAATCAGCCGAATCTTTACAGAATTGAAATTTGACGAGAGGATCTGCTGCGCCGTGACCCCAAAAGACAGGAATGGAGGCTGCGTGCTGCGAAGCCATCTAAATTTACTGCTATTTAGCATTCACCCCAAGTGAAAGTACTAAAGTTTAAATTTACCGCCTTAAATTTATTTCGCAGTGGCAGCCAGCCACTTAGGACGGCGACTCCTGCTAGCTTTCGTTCCCCCGTAAGTCCCGTCAAAAGTGACATCGTGCCGCCTTGACTAAAGCCTCCAAGAACAATGCGTCGGGGGTCAATCCCTCCATCGACCTCTGCTGATATCAGCCCACTGATCATGCGCGCAGACTGAAGCATGCCCATTTCGTCCTCTTCGGTGTCGAACCCAAATGAGTATATGTCGAACCTATGTCAATAATCGAAACGGGGACAAACCCGGTACACCCAAAAATTCAGACATACCATGAAGGCATCTCGATGCCCATATTAGCTTTTACTGTTCGTGTAGGTCTGTCCTTGGTTTATCGTAAGGCAAAAAAGTCGAATCGAACGTAACACATTGGAGTAGAACAAGTGGCCAAGTCAGAGCGTGCATTTGAGGAGGCAAATAAGCTGCACTGACGAATGTGGAAGAATCCATTTGACGTGAGCTAGAGCAGGATCGGCTTTGAACATGTCGGCGACAGGTTTCCAGCCATGTCCTGTGTCGCCTAAACCCTGAGCGACGAGATTTCGTCAGCTACGCGTCCATTAGGCCCAGATGAGTAAACGTGTTCGTACGTGGACGAATAGGACCGTGGCGGTATGTTTACCGATGGCAGGAACGGTGAGGTACTTGAGGGTAGTTGCTGCTGCCATGATCGAAGGGTGGGGGTGAGGAGTGGCGGTCTTGATCGGTGCAGGGGAGGCTAGGTATGATTTGCAATAGTATGCAACTGTGACGAGGAAGCCAAGGATGCTTGTCCAAATTACGACCCGAGCAATTCGAGCTCTGCCCGAAATAATCAATCTCAGGAGCATCGGCATCTACCGGTGGCCTTTTCAAAGATATTCTTCTGCACCTCAGAGATATCTCAAACCCCGAGCAAGTTGCTGAGGAGAGTCCAGGGATACTAGAGACGTGGTGCTGCTCCAGGCACGAGATCGCTATGGATGACGGCACTGAAATTGCCGAGCAATCGGTACCAAACCTTTCGCAGACCGACCTTACCACCCCCGCGGAGAGTGCTCAGGAACCCCAGAAAGCGCTCTCCAAAAGCGCTTTGAAAAAAGCCGCAAAGGCGGAGCGATTCGCCGCCAACAAGCTAGAGCGTCGCGCTCGCGAAAAGGAGGCCAAGAAAGAGAGGAAACGTAGTCAAGCGGCAAAACGCGCCGCGGGGGAGCTGGACGATGGCAACGTGGAAGAAAGCAATAGGCGAAAAAAGAAGGCCAGGGTCCAGTTCGGTAGCAGAGTCGTCGTTGACCTTGGATTCGATGATATGATGAGCGAAAAGGTGGGTTTGTGTTATCCCCCCTTCCGTCCCTGCCTCCATCTTTCTACCTCGAAGCATGTCACCGACGCCAATGATATCAATCCTATTTGATATTTCCAGGAGATAAAGTCCCTCTGCTCCCAACTGGCCTACACCTACAGTGCCAACCGCCAGGCATCGTTTCCGTTTTCACTGGTTTTCACGTCCCTCAATGGACGTACCTTCAACCGGCTCGAAGCCATAGGTGAAGCTGGTTATAAACGCTGGGCAAATACCGATTGGTGGCAGGAAGGTTATGACCGACTTTGGCTAGAGCAGCCTGACGTTGTCCGCTCTGTTGAGAAAGCCATAGAATACACCAGCACCTCATCAAGCACCTCCGAGGTCGAAAGGCCTGCAACTAAATCCAAAGACCATACGCCAGTCGGCGGAAGTGGTGGATCGATCGACGTTGATACCCGACAACAGGTTGTTTACCTCACAGCGGACTCCGAGGACGAATTAACCGAGCTGAAAGCTGATGAGACGTATATCATCGGTGGGATATGTGATCACAACCGGTACAAAGTGATTTTGCTTCTTACGATCACCAGCGTGCCTTGCCTTATCTGTTTGTTTTATTTCGCTAGAATCTTTGCCTCAATAAAGCAAACGAATCTGGCACTCGAACTGCTCGCCTCCCTATCGGGCGGTACTTGTCATCGCTTCCCACCCGTAAGGTTCTGACCGTCAACCAAGTTTTTGAAATCCTAGTGAAATGGGTAGAAACCAAGGACTGGGAGGAAGCATTCTACGCTGTCATACCACAACGGAAATTTCATGCTGGCGGGAAAAGAAGCGCCGCGACTTCAGAAGTAATCCTTCCCACCACTGAGGCAGAAGGCACCATCGTTGCTGAAGGCGACGAGCAGACAAGGGCGGCTGAAAAAGAACAATGATCACCCTGACCTTGGTGGACTAGATCATACTCAACTTAAGGTGGTCATTCAGCTGATAGCGACAGAGTGGAAAGTGGTACTATTTTCACTGTAGTCATCTAAATCTCAATTATTTTGTGGCTTGTTGTCGGGGCACTCATTGAATTGAAAATACCACAGAGGCGTTTTAGAACGAGGGTGGTCAAGCGTTCCGAAGTAGCAAACATGACGTTAATTTCATTGCCCAGATGTCAAGGACGTGGGAGCTCCACCCATACGGGAAATGACGTCTTCCACATAATGTACTGAAATAAAGGCTGGAAAACATGTATGGGCTCCTTTAGGCAGTTGTTGAGCCTTATTGGGACGGAGCTCGGAAGGTGCAGATAAAGGAGAGGATAAAATCTGAAGTGTCGGATTTTCCCTCACCTGGGTCTTTGTCGCGGCTGAGTCACTGATGCTGATCCACTGGTGTATGCAGGAAGAGGCATCTTTCGACGAGATTGACTTCTTTTCGTCCTCCCACCAAGACCGTTGTGTATAATTCTCGCAAGGAAGACTTGCCAAGCTGGCCATCCTCTGTGTTTAGTTTATTGATTGTTATAACTTGGAATCTTTTTTTTTTTTTTTTGAAAATCTATCAAGGTTGGATGGCCCTTCCAATGGCGCACATGTTTAAAAAATACTGGGATACATGCCCATGCGACGGTAATAACCTCTTCGTGAAACGATGACCTAAGAGGCAAAGCTCGCCGAAAGAAAACTCCTAAGGGTTGGGGTTTGAAAAGGTGACACCAACGCCGTACCTTGCAGACAATGCACAGCTATCTCAGGATCCGAAACGGCGGTGCTAGGCAGACAAGGTGGGGGAAGATGTTGAGGAGGTGTGGATATATTTCAAAAAATTCCGGGTGTTACAAGACATCCTTCAAGTTCACTTTGCCGGTTCCTCTGTCGAGAGGTTTTGGTTGAGAAGGCGCGGGCTTCCACCCAATCTACAAAGCCTCAATTTGTTATCCGAAGAGGGAGTTTATCACACACCATATAAATAATCTGAAATGTAGCTGGAATGCTATTACTTTCACCATAAAGTTCTGATGGTTTGGGACCGTTCAAAGAATGACTCCAGTTTTTGAGAGCCTGACAAACCTTTATAGATAGCAGATGCGGCAGATAGAGTATCGCGTTGTATGAGGTTTCGCCTAAATTATACAACCTATGGTAAAGCATGTTGGCCGATGGATACTCCGGGTCACTTACCTCCCAATTACAGCGTTAGCTTCTCCCATATCCTGAAGATCTTCCATGAGCTCCCACATACTCGGATAGGCGACCCTGACGTCGTCGGTGTCGACCGTAAGCAGGGTAAAACCTGCTCTCCCGAGTAAATTCGAGATATCTCGGGTATCTATCATCCCGTTAAGTAGTCATTCGGTGAGTTTGATGTAAGAAAACCAACCAGTCATGGGCGAAACATGAGGGGATACTCCACCCTCGCGCTCAACTTCTGCGAGCTGAAGTGAAGTTCTAGGAAGCTTTTAGCACTCAGAAAGGAGGAAACGGCATAAACCTACCGGAGTTCAAAGAGAGTTTCGCCCCCAAACATAGCAGCTAGAAAAAGCCCATCAGGTTGCAGGGCTTCTTGAATCTGCACCAGAATTCCTATCGCATGAATTTGGGTGGGAGATTCTGGAGCGTTATGATGCAGCCTAACCTGGAAGATCATTGACCCAATGAAGGTTTAGGCAGGATAAAACCGCCTCTTGTGAATTGCGGTCAACAATTGTTAACAGATTTTCCTCATCTCCGACGATACGTTCGACCTCAACTAACCCGCGCCTGAGTAGGACAGAATCATCCTACATCCGAGCTCACCTTCGAATTCAGAGTCAGGATCACGATTTAGAAGCCGACCTGTTAAATGTATAAGAATGTAAATTTCTAAAGTTGCCGCAGAAAATCGTACAACTAGAATCAATCATGATACTTTTCTTCACTTTGCCAGTTTCCAGTAGCTTAGAAAAGTGCCCTGGTCCGGATCCAAGGTCGACAATGGTGTCAAATTTCCGTTTTATGTCCTACCAGGAGGGAGAAAAGTAAGTTAGGACATATGATTCAATAAAGAAGCCCTCAAATCACCATAAACCTCTCCATCATCCTCTCTGCAACCTCTTCACGAACGTAGTCTACGGTTCTATTTCGCGCCCCGGCATCTCGAATGGCTGCACGATCTTTCTGCAACCTTTTTGCGTTCCGGTCAAAGATTTGATATGGACTAACATAATTTACAGGCTGTGGCGGGGAGTTGGTGGAAATAGGTGCAAATGAACGCGTTTGGGTGGGGCGAAGTTTATGAAGAAGACGTTGAAGAGACATTGGTTGAGCATGTTTTCCCACGATTTTTGTGACAATCCACTGAAAGTGGCGTTTCTTCTTAACCAACGCCCACTGTGCCACTTGCTCTGTTCTATGTCGGTTGACCGCAGTAACTCTCCTTTGATAATTACTCCAGAGGAGTATCAGACCCAGTCGGTCCAAATCGCGGCCGCGAAGGCGTTTCTGCAGCAACGCGAAGACAAGATAGACCAGGGAAAGCAAAATTATGAAGCTCTCATGCAGCACATGCAGCAGTTGGAGGATAAGGTTCGTGCAGGAGATGAAGCCAAGTAGGTGTTTGCCCGTCTTGTCATTCCCCGCTTCTAATCCATACTTTTATTCAGGCGGATGCTGGAAGCGGTGAAGCAACAGCAGCAGCAGGGGCAAGTGGTTTCGGGGATTCAAAATCAAAAAGTGTTCAACTCACCTATCTACAGGATTATCATTGTGCCACCAGCAAAGCAGTTGCCTCCACTTTCCAGCTTTCAAGCCTCAGCTCCTCAACTCGTTAATGTGCCGAGCTCATCAAGAATCGAGGAAGTTTCTCAATATGAACACGCTGTGAAAATCATTGTCTTCTTGTCTTATGGTTGACATTCATTTGTATTCCAGCCCTCCAATTCTCATGCTATAACGCAAGGTTACCAGCACGAACCAGCTTGGACACAGACCGCAACAAGCTTCAGTGGAGCAAGCTCGATGACACGTTCCAGCCAGAGAAACCAGACAACCAACCAATCTCACTTTCTTTACCCAGGCCAACGGAGCACGCAGTCCACAGTTTATCCACAATCTCATGGTCATGGTGAAAACAACAGACAATCTCATCGGCAGCGGATGCATCAAATACAACCCCACCAGCTCGCAAATTCATTTCCATCAACCCAAGGAGATCACGTTTCCCCTCAAGAAATTCAGTTGCGGGCTCAAACCCAGCCTGAAGCATTATCACAAGCCCTTCAGTCCCATGCATCGGCCGTGGGCAACACCAGTATCGCTGCCTATCGACCTGCACATGTTCGGCATAATGGTCTGTCTCATTGAATTAATTAATTAATCAAACGATATACTCACGCGGCCAACCTTAGAGTCTTCAAGTCTTGTTGGGGCATTAGGACAGAGGAAAAGAATTGCTCCTGCGACTCGGGTTGCGTCTACTACGTCTACTCGTGAACCAATTAGGGTATGCGAGTTTGTTATGTTCACATTTGTTTCGCGCCGCTGACACCAGTTTTAGACTGTTGTTCCTGGTAATCCGGCTCCCACAGGTTCTGTAATACATAAACTTCCACCGTCTGCCAATGCGAACCACCGACTTGCCCCCCTTCCATCAACTATCAATACCGCCCGTCAGCCAGGTTTTGAACCGACATCTCAGCAGGTTGTGGACAGACGGGAAGGATCTCGAGGAATGCCCATCTCCAGTCGGCAGGATGTTTTGCCCCCTTCAACACTCCTTGCGCCGAAGACAGGGGCCGGTCACGCTTCCGCACCAGAAAGCACAGGGGCCCCCTTTGCACCATTGCATCCCGACCAACTCGCTCAGCTGGAGACGAACATCCATAATTGCCAAGTAGAATTGCACCCTGGCACATTCCGGATTTTTTCTATGTCGCCTTATTTTCGAATTTATAAGGACGCTCTATCTGCGACTTCCATAGTCTTCCCTGGTCATGACAATCTCCCTTATTCCCTGAGTGTGAACGATTTCATTTCATTGCTTGGCGGCAATAATTCTCCCCTTCAATCTGCACAAAAGCTTTCTCCACAGCAGTGGCCCATGACGCTTCCAGAACCTAAACAAATATTCGCTCCTGCAACTAATCCTCCATTAATTTCGGTGACCCCCAATAGCTTAGCTCCAGGGAACAAAGAAAGCGTTGTTCCCGTAGCTCCATCTTCCTCTGAGGTTTCGGTAATTCCTCATACCTCTCGCCCCCTCCCATCGAGTGGAAGTCTGCGTTCACCAGCTCAAGCGGACAAGAGAACTCTAGCAAGGGATGTTATGTTTGCCCTGGGCAAGAGAGGTCGAGAGAGCGCTTCATCGCTCGGTCTGGAAGTAGACCGTGAAGTCAAGCGTCATGCCACAGAGCAGAAGGTTCAAGGGTCCAGTGTCATCGCCCTTCCATCCAGCCAAGCTGGACGTGTGGACGGTCTAACAAGCTCTCCTTCCTCTACGACCCTACGTCCTCGCGGAAGTGAGAATATTGAAGTGATCAGCAACCCTCAAGCGTCACTTCCAGCCATCAAATTGCGGGAGGGGACAAAAGTGAATGAAGCTACAGCATCTTTTAAAACTGTCATCCCAACTGGCACCACGCAGTCCATTACTGAAAATGACTTAACATCGACTGTGCAACCTGTGCAACCGTCCGTCCCTCTCATCGCAGCTGCTCAGACCCAAGATCTTGTCGATTATTCCCCAACTTCCACCAGAAGCCCCGGCACATCAATTTCATCCGCTCGCAAAGCTCTTGTTGACATACCCCTGACTCAACAAAAGTCGATGGTTGAACCTTCCACTGTGGCACCTTCTGCTTCCACTGGTGGCGACCTCTCGGTTGCTAGCTCTTCAACTCTTCCCGCTCGCAAACCTCTTGTTGACCTACCATTGCCTGCACGCAATGCATTTTCTGACCACGGAGTCGAATTATCATCCTCTCCACCTCCAAAGAAGGATGATCCACTATTTCTGCCGTCACCCTCGTCATCTCCAACTCTGGGGCATGCGAATGTAGCAAATGAGCATGACGTTCTCCCAATCGTGCTCTCCGGCGATGCCCACGAGTCAACAGTAGACGCGACAGATCTGTCGACCACTATCAACAATAAAAAACAAATTGACACCAAAGACAAGCAGCCAGAACAATCGTTCTATATCTTGATTCCTCCAGCACCAGAATATTTGATACGATTTAGAGCGCAACAAGTGGAGAAAGAGCGGCGGGCTACGAGGGCTTCTCGTACAATTAGAACTAATAGGGACAGAACACGGACACAGTCTCTAGCCCCGTCTACGGCAGGGGAAGGTGTGTTGTTTCATAGATAGGTCAATTGAAAGAAATTTAAGCAGATGGAGTGCAGATTTTGATTTTACGTTCGATTCTCAAGGAAGGACTACCCACGGTGAGCAACTTGAGAATCCGTCTTTGTGCTCTTACCGAAGCAAATCTTTCCTTTAGATGAAGAGGAAAGGGAGGCGATGCATCTTGCTTGCTCTCGGGTTCAGGAGGCTCCATGCAAGTGGGGTGGCTGCGACGTTGTCATGAACTCTGTGGAGGGGCTCGTTATCCATGTCAAGTCACACTTACCTGATTCAAAACATACTAAAGTGCGCCACTGATTTTTATGTTGTCTTTCCTTCAACATTGACTCCAAGTTGTAGCCTAAACCATACACCTGTTTGTGGAGAAATTGTGGCAGACGATGCCGAGTTGAAGAGAACCACGTCGAGGTGCACCACGCGCTTGGTTTCCTGAAATGTGCATATGAGGGTAGGTCTGGGATCTTGTGTGTGTGCCGGGAGACTCATCCCTTTCCTTTCCTTTTTAACTAGGATGTGACGACGCCTTTCGCAGTTCCGCTAAGCTTCTGAAGCATATACAAGCGGAGCATAAGAATGATAAGCCTAGACCGCCCCATTGGCCAACAGCTCCGATTCTGGAGGGTTTGCCTCCCGCTCCGCCAGTACTTCCGTCATACATGGTACTGTCCAGGAAAGTTCAACAGGCTTCAATACCAGACGACCGTCACGCTAGGCTGGGCCCATGGGTAGGGTGAATTTATTAAAAGCTCAGCCTCTATTGATCGCTTCGTTAGGTTTTGCGAAACATTGCTGGCCTGGAAAGACAGAGGCCGAACAAACAGAAAGCTGCGAGATCAACTCGTGGCAGGTTACGTGATGGGATTTTGGATCAAGAAGTAATCAAAAGTTACGAATATTTGACGAGGCACTCGACGCGGTATTCATCGAGTCTATCGAAACCAGTCGACATGCCGCTCGAAAAGTTGGATTCTGTTGCCATTTCTGAAATGTTGAGTGAGGGATTATCCCTATGGGATAATGAAGATCAAGAGGAGTCCGTGGAGGGTACACAGATATCGACGCCACCTCCTGCGTCAGTCGGGCCAGCAGAGGACATAAAAGTAGAGGGGTTGGATGTCTCGATTGGGCGTATGTATGACAACACGGATGAGGGTACACTGTAATCAATCACACTTGAATATTTTTGTGGCACTCGAATATACAGAACGTACATAGGAGGACGTAGAGTACTTCTTGATATGGTGCAAATTATGTAGCTGTGAGAAATTCATCCATATTCGGCGTGTCATTTCGGACTGTGGTGGCGAGTCTCGTTTGGCCTGTTCTTAAGAAGCCTGGTTGCACGCGACGACAATGTCCGGTTTCACTGAGGGAAACGGTAAGCTTGTCCCTAGAACCCCACAGGTCGACTAACACCCTACTTAGGTCCCTCCTACATCTCTTCTCATTCTGCCGATGTGATTCTCTCTGACATTCGACCTATAAAGCTCAAAATCGAGGCTCTGAAATCCATCAATGTCCTCCTTGATGAGTTTCTCTACAACATTCTTAGCGCCTCACACTCTCTTTCCACGGACAAGCTCAGAGCGAGCCTACTCAGCCTACTTCCGACGAGTCTTGGGAAAGAAGCATTACTGGAAGCTGAGGTTGAGTTGAGGGCGTACTGGGAACGTACAGCGCCAGCAGGCATAACGCCGCCACGAGAAGACGACTCCCGGACTTTCAACCTTCAGTGGGCCTTCGAGGTATGTTTTTTGTGTAGGGCTTTGCATTCTTTCTAGCTTTAAACTCTCTATTGCAGCTCTTACGTCTCAAATGCGAGGCATTTTCAACATTGAACGAAGCCGACGAAGATCCAGGCACTGAAACTCATATCAACGAACGCCTCGGAAGGTCTGGTGCTTCCCCGCCTAAGGCGGCCCTCGTGGCTCCAGCAGCTCTATATTTGACAGCTATCCTTGAGTAAGCACCATGTTTTTTTCTTCTATTGTGACAAGTTCTGATCACTCATAAACAGAGCGACCTGCGAGTATGTGATCTGGACTTCCGTTCTTTCTTCCTAACTCAATTTTCTCCACGACAGGCATATTCTATCGAACGTGGGACGCGTCGCTGCGCGAGATAGCAGTCGAACGAGTGCAACTGTCAACGATTTATTCGTTGCCTTGTGTGAAGATGATTCCATTTATTGTCTGTTTAGGGCTATGAAAGGTGAGAAACGACTATCAACATCTCTCTATCGACCTCACGGTGTCCACCCGTTAAGTATACGACCAGATTGAACAACTCTCTAAAAACCCAAAATCAAGACGAAGCAAATCATTCTCACGCACTGACAAAGCCTCCAGCTCTCGCACTTCTTCTCCACACCACGAACTGGCTCTGGTTAATTCCCTGACTGGCTCGCGTTCTCGTCAATCTTCAGAAGGTTCTGTCATGACAGCCACCGTCGCTACTTCCACTGTCGGTTCGAGATCGTCATTTGACAAAACAAGAGCCATGAGGATGTTTGTATCGAACAGCAAGGCATCGCTTGAAAGGGATGGGAGCCAGAATAGGCATAAGAAATCCGAATCTGTGATGAGCGAAAATTCGCGGCAAATAGGACTTGAAGAGAATGATGTTGCCGAGGTGAGTAAAACAGGAGTCAGGTCTTGATATTATGTTCTGAGTATGCTATTCAGGATGTCGCCATGCTTCAAGAGTTTGATGATTTGATGCGTTCTACATCAACGATGAAGGTGTCCCTAACTCCTGACCGGCTCAAAACAATGGAGGTGCGGAGTTCCTAGGATGATTGATGAGTCAGCAGGAGTAACGTTGTTCCCTATCTAGGTGTACAAACAAGAAAAAGATCAACGCAGTAATCGCAGGCCTTTGCCGCTGGCCTTCAAACCTGAAGCAGAGCCCTCTTCTTCTCATACTCCCCAGGGAACTTCTCTTCGACACGTCGACTCCATTGTCGAGGACGACGAAGAAACCTCCTCACCGAAGCAATTCCGGACTCACCGAACTCGCCAAGCCAGTGTTGCAACTCCGCCAAGTGCCTCCTCCTCCACTGTCCCAAACCGTACTCGCTCGGTTTCCGCATCAAGTGCTCGTAACGTAGCCAGAACACCCGTTCGCTCACCCAACGGGAACGTCTCATCCTCATTCCTCCCACCCGTCGCCTCTCCGCCTCCGTCTTCCAACGCCAAGATGGTTCAAAGTCGTGAACAACTTATGCATCGCGGCCGAGAAGATAGTGGTTTTCCTCCAAGAACCCGCATCATCCAGAAGAATCGTGAATCACTTGATCTTGACGATGTAATGGGAGGTTCTGACGACGAAGAGGATCTCAACTTGACTGCATTAAAGGTTAAACCCAGACAACCCGTCTCCCCCAAACATTCCACATCTACGCATCCCGTCTCAGCTCGAACTCGAGAATTGATGGAATTCTTAGCTGAAGGACCCCCAGAGCCTCCCGTATCGAAGGAGGGGAAAGAGTTGCTGGATTTTCTTGCGCAGGGCCCCCCCAGTTCTCTTTACAACTCCAGCGCTATTTCTCTCAACTCTAAACCTAAGGCGGGCCGACTGCAAAGAATGATTTCAAAGTTAAATCTGGGTAACACAGAGAAAGCTAAGGGATCCTCAAATAGTCCACTCAAACCTACACACCCCAGCGCAGGGAGGTCAGGCGTTGAACGTAGTCCCATGCAACACAAATCTTCCACTGCTACTCTTACCTCCTTGGCCAATCGGCCGATACCTCCCCGGCTACCTCGCACTATTTCGCCTCCTTCCTCTCCTTCTCCATCGCGAGGTTCTTTCGACGAGAATTTCGCTGGTGGATCTCCTCACACTCCGTCCGTTCCTCAGGAGGCCGCTGCCGTCAGGGGCAAGCTGGCAAACTCCATTCCAACAATACCCCCCTCGAATAGAGAAGTACAAGAAAAATTCATAAGTAGGGCATTATCCTCCCCTGTTCATGGTAACGGGAATACCAAAAATGGTTGTAGTGTGGTCCCTACCAATGATACCCTTCCCATTATACCTTCACGGACTACTTCGCACCCAGCATCGCCCACCCGAAAGCCCGTCCCTGCGATCTCCCCCTCAGTCACGGCCACTGATCTCCCCGCGATTATCCCTACTATCGCTTCTCAGGCGCTGTCAGCCACAGATGCTCGCGACATGCATCGTCTTCTTTCTAGTGCTACTACAGCCGATGAGTGTCGTATCATTTTCGACATGTTTCTAGCAAGGTCTGGAATTGCTGGCGAGCCGAAAACCATGGTTGTTCCATACCCTTCGCCATCACCTTCTCTCGTGAAACAATCTCACTTCACTATCAAGGAAACCTCTTTGGAAACCTCCCTGGTGGAACTTCTACTTGGTGGAAGTGCTATGTCTGAGGTCCCACCACGCCCGCGTCGTCAACGCCTTTCGAAGCCAGAAGATTCCTCGTCTACATGATGTTGTCAAGAGATGAATTCCATCCCCGGAATTTCAAAGATCCACGACTTCCCATCTGTACAAAGCCATTCCGTTACCCCGGAATTTGGTGGACAACGTTAACACCGTAATGTTCCCACTCGTCCATACCCTATATATTCCCTGCTAAGATTCGTTCGTATCTGGAACTCCTTTGTTTTATTGTATTACTCGGCAGTAGCGCGTTGTTTGATAGGTGCCTCCTTACAAACACCTCCATTCATTTCAAGTACACGTTCTTGACTGAGATAATTGTAATGTGTTGATGCAATCACTACTGGTTTGGTGTATGATTCTGAAACGTGGCGAGGGAGCAAAATAAGGATTTAACTGATCTAACGGACTTCTAAAGATACAGCGATACCCATGGATGCCAATTCTGCACATAGGTATCTGAAGACATAGGGAACTGCAACAACATCGAGGTCACCGCCTTTTGACGCTCGATTGAGCACATGTTGCGATGATATCGGGATAGTGATGTCCGCCTGCGGCCGTTGCAGGTGCTGACCAGTGGCGAGCGCTTGCCGTTCCCGTTCGTCCTCTTCTTCTGACGCAGCTCTACATACTCGACAATATTCACCTCCAGGCCCTGACGGTTTCAGAGTCTTTGATGTGCCAACGACCATCTCACCCAAAGTGACGTCCTCATACCCTAAGGAGATTAAACTCCCACATGTTCGACATACCCACGCAGTCGAGTAGTCTGAGCAATTCATTAATCTGTCTTGAAGCAAGAAAGACGTTCCATGCGCAATTAGAGCATCGCGTTCCATCTCACCGAAGCGGATACCGCCCGCACGTTTACGACCCTATTGATTATAATTTTGGTAAGTTGGTCAACGAGCCGCTCAATCGAAAAGAAATTACTTTGACGGGTTGACGGGTTACGGGATCGACAGGACCTGTGGTGCGGACCTGGAACTTGTCAAGAACCATGTGGCGCAATCGCTGATAGTACACGACTCCGATGTATATGTCGGCGGCGAATTCTTGACCTGTTATTCCCGAGTACATCGGTTCGTTACCGTAGTAATTGTACCCAGCAGCTAATAGTTGTTCCCCGAAATAGTTGATAGCCGTATCCTCTTCCGAAAACCTTGAACCCAATCACTTAGCTGCATTCCAAGTGATTATTTATGGAAAACGCACTTAAACGGTGTAGCGTCTTGCGCAAGGCCATGCATAGCACCAGCTTTACCTGCCATACTTTCGACCAACATGCCAATCGTCATACGACTAGGGAAGGCATGAGGGTTAATGATCACATCAGGTTGCATACCACTCTCGCTAAACGGCATATCGACTGCAGGCCACTTCTGTGAACAAACACCCTTTTGTCCATGTCGAGATGAGAACTTGTCACCGATGACAGGTGAACGTGTGATACGCAGTGTAATGTGGATCTTTTGTAGTTCGGTGTCGCCAGCATCGCTGCCTACATAATGTGGTTACCAAGGCAAAATCAGAAAGGCAACGATCACAAACCTAGTAGACGAACTTCATCTATATACCCCAGCTCGTCACCCTTATATCTGACAAATTTCGTTCGTCCAGTCGTATCGTCAACATAGGCAGCAATTGGGTCGCCAGAGCTCAGTCGAGCCCCAACAAACGGGAGGCCATCCAAGTCAAGGAATTCGAGGCAGGTATGCATATTGTCACCTGTCGTTCGGATGTCATTCGCAAGGCCGAAATGCAGTGTCGGAGCCGAAGTTAACTTGGATGCCCCACGCATGTCCTTTAAATCGATGATTTGGGATTTATAAACTGTGCCATATCCAAACCCCCTTTCGTGCGCTGACTTGTTGAGAATCATGGCATCCTCCATGTCGTAGCCTGTATATGATATGACAGCAACAATTGCGTTTGTACCGTTTGGGAAGGAGTCCATGGCATATGTGTTGTGCAACGCTGGCCGAACGACAGGGGATTGGCCTGTTTGCAGACGGTAGAGCTTGTTGTCTGTTCTATGCTGAAGAGCAGTGGCTGGCGTTCCCATACTTTGTTTACCCATCTAAATCTCGAATTAGCATCGCATGTGACAAAAAATATATCCGTACCTGACATTGATAAATATTTCGAGGGCTCTGAGTAATCGAGACAGGTCAGGAAAGGCTCATTTGAAAATGAGGTATACCATATACCTGGTTGAAGTCAGAGAATGGTGTCAGATTGGCCAAAATAGACAAGAAATTCGTTGGTTCGTGCTCTACGTGTGTTGACACAGCTTCCTCGATCTCCTCAGGGGTACATGCAATGTTCATATAAACTTGCTCGAAGGGCCCAACCTGATCATCCCGTCCATTGCCGAGATACTTGACTGGTCGCATCATTCTTGCTGTGGTTGAGAATAAGAAGAGTCCCGGATATTGGCCACCGTTTGAGACAGGCACAAGTCCAATCTCGAGGTCTAATGGGACTTCATGTTTCCCTTCCGTTTTCCATATCCGAAGGTTCGTGGCGAGTTGAGCAGCGACACTGGGTCTAGCCCATCCAATTACTCGCCCGTCAAGTTGGACACTTAAATTTTTGCGCCCGTCGATTTTAGGGGTAAACACTTGAGTCATTCCATGCGCTGCAAGAAGGGCAGGAATGTGTGCAACAGCAAGTGGAGTGGTCGTAATGCGGCAACTACGGGAAAGATGGTTGAGAAGGCCGCAAGGTGATCCATCAGGTGTATGGACCGGGCATAAGAAACCTTGCAGGATTGCTTGTATCAGCTAAAAGTAGAATCTTATTAGGTGCTCACCCCAGGCTTCTGGTAACAGTTTTCGGACGGTAGTAGTTTTGAGCTCGGCGAAGAATGCACCACGATGGATACATCTGAAATGACTGATGTAACGTTGCCAATTCAGCTTTTCAGCCACAATTGTGAATCCTGAAGCTTGTTGAAGATCAAGCCCGGTTGGGGAGACGAGGTTGCCGGTAGCGAGGAAATTGGAGAGTTTTGCGCCGATGTCGAAGTTGACTTTTGAGACAATTTTTTGAAAATAGCGCTCTACGTTTTCATGAGACATGCCGATTTTAGCATAGCAGCAAAACCACTTACTGTCGTTAAAGTCAACGGCAACTCCGTTTCTTACATCCATGGAGATGCCCATTCTGATTCCGTTCAGAATTTCTTCCAAACGTTCCTTGATGATCATACCATATAGACTACCAGGAAGCAGGACCTCTTGATGCTGAGGGGAATCGGGATTATCTGCGCAGCATGATCCCGAGACCAGGGAATACAATTTTCGAAGCATAAACCTAAGGTTGGTTAGTTTCAGGCGTCGGTTTAGTAGGAATGAACACACAGAAGCATCCTAAACTTTTCGCGTGGAGTCTCCAGGTGAACGAGGATCATTTTTTTGAGAAGCCATGCACCTTGAGCAGCATTCGTCCAATCTTCAGGAAGGTTAAGAACAACTCGAAATTTGTCCCCCAAGTATTCCAGACACTGTTCTCCGGTCTGCATAGTAAACATCTTAAAACTGCGTAAAAGCAATTCAACCCTGTCGGTCAAAAAAGTATTCTCATAGTCCTGCATCATCACGCCCTCGAATATTTCTTTGTCGGAGGCGCCAACAAGAGCTTTTAGAACGAGCATGATAGGAATCACGTATTCTTGTTTTCTCCAGCTAAATCGCAACATGGCGCTCCCGTTCGAGAGATAATGTAGTGTGTTGGTAACGCTTGTTTGGTCTGGACGGACGCAACGCATTTGCACAGCGTATTGTGTATAAGAAGGTCCTCGGTTCGAAAACGATGGACGCAGAAGGGATATAACATGGTTTCGTCGAGGTAGAATGAGGTACCGAATTAAGCGTTCGTTGCCGTTAATCACAAAATAGCCGCCAAATTCTTCAGGTTCTTCATGATGCTTCACCAATTCGGCAGACGACATGGATCGCAAGTTACAACGAACAGACTATGAGATGCATCAGAGCAGAGTTCAAGGGCATGATGACGCAGAAGCTTACCCGAACCATGATGGGTAAAAGACCACAGTCCTTGGGCATTTCATGTCTTTGACCTGAAATGTCGGTCCAACATAGTTTAACAGTCATGCGCCCACGATACGAGGTAAGACGTTCTCGAGCCTAAATATGGATGAGATCAAAACATCCTCACTGGGAATAGTATTCTTTACAACTTACCTCAGAGGGAAAGACTTTTCTTTCCCTCGCGGTCCTGTCTTTCTCAGGGACCATTGGTCTCGCAACGGTAACTTGCTCAATCCATACTCCAGGATTGTATAAGCTGTCATAAAACACTTTGAAATTGTTAGCTTACTTCTCATTCTGTTCCCCCACCCGTCAGGTCCACTCTCTGAGCCCACTTTTCCATCTCCATCAAATGCGACCCGCTCTCCGACGTCCTTTAGCGCAAGAGAGAGAAGCCCTCTACCATCTCCATCCCCAGATGGAAGACCAGAGTCGTCAAACAACGCATTGAATGATTCAAGATGAGAAGCTACGAATTCATTTAGGATACTATAGGTTGAACCTTCTTTTGGTGGGTTTCTGAACGCATTTTCCCTGGCAAGAGTGTTGAATGTTGGTATTCGGCGAGTTTTCTGCGTTCCGTCAGGCATACCAAAAGAAAATGATGAATGGCCAGTGGTACACTGGATATTGTATTGCAAAAAAAAGGAACACGTGAGGCACCAAAATGCATCACGGGATCGTGTGATGTCAAACGATCTGAGTCTGAAAGAGTTTGGGCAAGCTGCAGTCTTGTGGTCAACGACAACAACGCGAAGTTCTTCTCGCCTTTATAACCAGTATGTTCGGAGGAGGCAGCGTCGGCTCATCGTGGGCAAATCCGCAGCAAAACCAACAGCAACCCTCAGCATTCGGACAACCAACAGGCTTTGGTGCAACTAACACGGGAGGTGAGTAACGTTATTGGTGACTCATGCTTTGACTTTCTAACTTTCGTGGAGCCTTTGGTTCTACAGGAGTCTTTGGTCAGCCAGCACAACAGCAGCAACCTCAGGCGAATCCGATGTTTGGAAACTTAGGCAGATCCAGCACAACTGCCCCAGCGACTGGCTTCGGTATGCGTATCTTTTGTCGACTTCGGAACGAGGACCTTATCATCGGCTCGCAGGAGCATTTAATGCCAATACAAATGCTTCCCAGGGCGCTTTTGGTACGAAGCCTACCACCGGGTTTGGCGCGTTTGGAGGTGGCGGGAGCACTTTTGGGGCACCTGCGAACAATCCAGCCCCAGCCACCGGCCTCTTTGGACAAGCTGCTCCTGCAGCTACGACAGGCGCGTTTGGTGGAAGTACCAACTTATTTGGTGGAAACAAGACCACTGGATTTGGAACAACGACAGGTCAGTTCTCGTACCTAATTGACTTTGCTACGGTGTTTGACTTCGGGTACTTGAGCTCCTCCTGCAGTGACCACCGGCACCTCTAATCCCCAGTATTCGCCCTTCTCTGAAAAAGACCAAAATATCACCTTGCAATATCAGGCTATCTCATGCATGCCTGCTTACTCTGGTTATTCTTTTGAAGTATGTTTTTCAAGTCCTTTTCCTCTCTAATTTTTTTAAATCCTTACCCTCAGGAACTTCGTGTTCAAGATTATGCACAAGGTCGTAAAACGGCTGGCAGCTTTGGTCAGTCTGCAGCCTTTGGCACTCAACAACCTACCACCGGCCTATTTGGGACAACTCAACCTGCTCAGCCAAATCAGCAACCCTCGCTTTTTGGCGCTCCAGCGAACACAACATCAAATACTGGTTTTGGCGCCTTTGGTGGTAGTACTACGACAAATCAACCTACTGCGCCAGCGACGACTGGTTTGTTCGGAGGTACTACATTTGGTGGGCAGCAACCAGCGCAGACCTCAGCATTTGGGGGAGGTGCATTTGGCTCGACGCAGCCTCAACAAACGCAACAGCAAACAGGGTTGTTTGGTGGAGGTTCGGCGTTTGGTAGCACGGCACCTAAACCCACGTTTGGAGCGTTTGGTGGTGGTGGTAAGTCGGCCAGTCTAGATGTGGCCGCTAGCTTACTAAATAATGTCAAGGCACTACTGCTACAACTGGCAGTGCTTTTGGGGGTGGCCCCGCATTTGGGGGACAAAGTCAACAGCCTGCCCAACAAACAACTGGGGGTCTTTTCGGAAATACCCAACCGGCCACAACTAGTGCATTTGGCGGAAGTACATTTGGTCAGTTGTTTCTTTTCAAAGATTTTTTAAATATCACTTTTTCATTATTAAGACAGGCCCAACTGCTAATAAGCCTTTGTTTGGGACGCAGCCAGCAACTCAACCTACGACTGGATTTGGAATTTTTGGCGGTGGCCAGCAGCAGCAGAACACGCAACAGCCATCACAAACTCAACAACCATCTCTTTTTGGTGGCGGCACTGGATTATTTGGTAATCAGCAGCCACAGCAGCAGCAGGGTGCTCAAACGACGAATCCATGTATTTTTTTCCACTTATCTTTGTTTTCTGACTTTTCTGACCCAAGCTTTGGCCCCAGTATTTGGTGGTTCAACTACCCAACAGCAAGGAGGCACAGGCTTGTTTGGAAACAGCTTGTTCGGCAACAACCAGCAACAAAATCAGCAGCAACCTGCTTCGACTGGGGCACTTGGGTTGTTTGGTGGCAATAAAGCTCCTACCCCTCAGGGATCATTCTCTACTGGGTTCAACCAACAACAAAATGCGACTCAGCCGACTCAATCCCTCTTCGGAAACACTCTTGGCCAACAAAATCAGCAATCAACTTTGGGTGGGGCATTCAGCAAGCCTTCCCCTCTTGGTCAGTCGGCTTCGATCGGTCAGTCGACTGGATTATTTGGGTCGACATTGGGAAATCCCGTGGGTTCCTTCAATGCTTCCGCCAATACTCAAGGAGCACAGGGTACACTTACTGCATCGATATCACAACCCATTGGTGCCAACTTGCCCATCTTTGCCATGCTGCCTCCTGGTCCTCGGCTCATTGATCTGGAATCTCAACCAAAGAAAAAATCTGGATTTTTCGTCGATATCCCGACCCGTTCCCCTGTCCCCCGCGTTCAACTAGGATACACCCCTGCCAACTCAAAGCTCCGTGGCTTTGGGTCTTCGACAATAACATCTTCGACAACGGGAAGCCCGTTCACCGCCTCCTTTACCACTGGGAAAGCCAATGCTTTGACGTTGAACAAATCTGTAGATACCAGAGCGTCTTCTCTTGGGCCCGACGGATTTTTGGGGCGAAGCGGAAGCCCATCACTTGGGAGTGGCGGGCGTCAAAGCGTAAAAAAAGTGATTTTAGACAAGAAGGTGGATCCTTCAGAATTGTTTGTCAAGTCGGGAAGTCCAGGATCAATGAAGGGAGGGAAGGTAACTTTCAGCCCGCAAATGAGTGTCCTTGCTCGAGAAAAGGAAGCGGCGGCTGCGTTAGCTCCATCTGTCGTCGAATCGCCTACGCCGGTATCACGTCCCCAACGTAGCCCTAATCGCTTTACGGCGCAAGGTTCGAAGGAAGGGGTTCAGAACGAAACAGCTGAGGACTCTACTTCCCTGGACGAAGGCGACTATTGGGTGAAACCGGACCTTGCTGTACTGAAAAAGGCTGGGTATGACCAACTTTCGGCCTTTGAAGGACTCAAGGTCGGGCGTGTAGGATATGGAGAGATCACATTCTTGGAGCCTGTTGATTTGACAGGTCTCCCTAAACTTGGTGCGCTTCTTGGGGAAGTCGTGCGGTTTGACGACAAAGAGTGCAGTGTCTACCCTGACAGCGAAGAGGTAGACAAGCCACCTGCAGGATCTGGGTTGAACGTCAAGGCAAGGATATCATTAGAACGATGCTGGTCAGTGGACAAGGCGACGAGGGAACCGATCAAGGATCCTAGCCACGCGAGTGCTGCGAAACACTTGAAACGGCTGAAGAACATGAAGGATACACATTTCGAAGGCTTTGATATAAAGACTGGGACATGGACTTTTACCGTTGACCATTTCTGATATTTTTGGCAGTAGTAGTTACCTCCGTTTTGTCCCTAGTTCTGTTTACTTTACATTAGCAATCTATACTTGACATTGTTGTTGACGGAAAGAATCGGAAGAACCGGAGACTGAACGGGATTGAATCCGGGATGATGTCAGAGCTTTTAGAGTTATGAATAAAAAGCGAGAGATTGGCAAACATCAAACTCACCTTGTAAATTATGAAGGCACTTTCTTTCCTTCACCCGTACATTGCACATTCTAATGTCTTCAACTAGCCCCGTGCAACCCAAAAAGAACAGGAGGAACATGCTGCTGCGGCTCGTCGGGGTGCTATGGAGGGCACATTGGTTAGTGGCGGCGCCGCACTGGCAGCTTCCTATTACCTGCATCGCAACGTAGAGTCTTACCGACGCCTGCCGCTCTCTCTCAAAGCACTCGGCATCATTATTATTGTCGCGCCCTGCCTTTCTATCCAAGCTGAACGCCGTGGTCTTGAGTACGAGCGATCCCAATGGTGTGCAGCCCTCTTTCGTCTCATTTTCCTGATCTCATGCGATATCATAGGGAGGGCGAAGTATTGCGCATCCTCGATGAAAAGCAGTTGCGGGATGAGAAAAGATGGCAATCGCTTACACTCAAAGATAAGGTGGGCGATTGGGCCGCACGACACGAGTATAGCATCATCCTTGGTGGATGGGCAGCTAGTTTAGGTCTTGCTGGTGCTATCATCTCGCGCAACAAGTGTGTTCTTTCTCTTCCATCCTGTCATCTTTTCTGATTCATCTTAGATATCAAACTTACCCTCAAAAGGTATTCTCAGTTAAGCCGGATGCGATTCAGCTTTTTTGACTTGGTTTCCCCAGATTGTTCAGGCCCGTATGTGGGCCCAAGGCTTGACAATCGGACTCGTCATTGCTGCTGGGGCTCTGACTCAGAGCAAGCGTTCTGAATCCGCAAAACAGGTGTGTACCTAGTTAGCTCATTTCGCGCCTCTGACGCTCATCGGTTTTAAAGGCATCCCACGATCACTCCTGGAAAGATTTGGTACTTGAACCTTCCCCTTCTCATTACATTTCTAACTAGTGGCTTGGGTAGTTAGACCAACAGGAACGAGACAGACAAATGGAAGAGGCTGCCTTGAAGAGAGCAGCTCTTCCCCAACCTTCCGCATGAAAATCTAACATATATTTCGGCTTCTAGTTCTGCATTGTATTTTTATCGCAGCTTGTAATTCATGAGAATCCATGGTCCGTGTCAACCGAGTTGGACTGGGATTCGTGCCAGATCAGCCTCCAAACCGCCTAGACCATGTCAGCACCGGTGTATGGCTAAGCAGTCCAGATGCACGCAGTGATAGTGAACGGATAGATTGACATTAAAAGGGAAAATAATTGCACAGTCGGTCAACAATTACAACTCGACAGTCTGAATAGAATAAAGCAAATTAATCTACCTTCCGGGCCCATTTCCTTCCACTGGCGGATGAGGGCGTTTTTGGTGGCGGTGTCGCTACGCGTTGCTGGGGCGTCTGTTGTTGTTGCCACGAAGCGGGTTCATATACGGCGGGAGCAGGGGATTCCTGTTCTTTCACTTTCTCTACTTTTGCGTAGCCATGTGCTTTTCCCAGTTCATAAGATTCTGTCGCGTCGCTCTCGCCCCAATACATATACAATTGTGCTCCGAGTACAATATTGAGGAGGAGTGCGAGTGCGAACCCTGCAGACACAAGGGCGTCGCCTACTTCAGTGGCGGTTGTGAAGAGTCGCGCGAGACAACCTGCAACTTGTGCGACGACTGCGACAGCCGAGAGTTGTCCTGTCGATTGTGAGCGGGCGTTCTGGCGTATCTGGGGAAGCTTCGAGAAGAGGGAGAGTGGGAGAGTGGACATTTGGAGGAGGGAAAGTGGTTGGGAGGGTATCACGTAGAGGGCAAAGGCAGTTGCGATGGTAGCAAATATGGCTACAGTGATTTTTTGGGCTCTATTGTCTGATCGAAGAGAGGATGGTGCGTAGGCGAGAATGAGGAGTGTAACAACTGTGTTTTGGATGGTGAGGAACAGGTTCTCGCCGTATGTGGAAAATGGGAATTGGTTTCTGAACGAGTAAGCTAGAGTTATGGCGTAGGAAAGCGTTTCCAGGACATATGATGAAAATGACAGGCCTCGCGCTGAACGGGCATTGGTAACTGTGGCAATTTTGTTACGAGGCAGGCCGAAGTCAAAAGCCCCATAACTCACTTAAAAGGATTTGAGGTACTTTCATTACAGAACCTCCAACAACTATTCCGATCCCCAGTACTTTTGAAAGAGAGTACTTTATACATTGGACATCGCCCATGTCGAGATTTTCGACGAGTGACGTGTAGCATTCCTGAGTGATATCGCTTATCACATTTGGAGCAGCTGGTGATGATGATATACGAACCTTTCCTACTATTGATATTCCAAGGTCCTTGATGAACCAGGGGAGATTACGCGTTATTGAAGTCATGTCTGGGTAGAGAGGAAAGAGAAACAGGCTAGAGTTACGTGACTACCCAGTGTGACCGCCTCTTTCTCCTTGACTCCATCGACGTCGGCAACCCGTTCTCAAGATGGCGTCAAATAAAGCCAATAAGTTGGCGTTTTTGTCCATGCCAGCCCCGGCGTCCTACGTCGCTGGTCTTGGTCGAGGGTATGTTTTGAATTGCTTGAAAGCACGAGCAACACCTTATAATAACTTAGAGCGTCTGGATTCACGACTCGATCTGATATTGGTCCTGCACGAGAAGGGCCTTCAGCCGAAGTTATAGCGTGCGTGAAATTGATTTTATCTCCTTTGAACACTGAAATAACCTCACATTAGCGAGGCACAAGCTAAGCGCGGAGAGGAAGTTGAAGTAGACCCAGAACAGTTTCAGGATCCCGACAACGAATATGGTCTGTTCGCCGGAACAACCTACGAGCAGGACGATGAGGAGGCCGATAAAATCTATGAACAAGTCGACGAAGCTATGGACTCACGGCGGAAGGCGCGGAGGTGTGTGCTCTTTTGGTTAGTTTTGACGTTTTTCCGATGTTCTACTGACATCATCCCATTCTTCGCGTTATTAGAGAGGCGCAAGAGAAGTTGGAATTGGGAAAGCATCGTGCGGAGCGGCCGAAGATTCAGCAGCAGTTTGCTGATTTGAAACGGGGGCTGTCGGCTGTCACTGATGAGGAATGGGAGAATATACCGGAAGTAGGGAACTTGACGAGGAAGAAGAGACGCAAGGAGGAGCGGTCTTTCGTGGTTCCGGATAGTGTTTTGGTTGGAGACAGGAATAAAAACGAGTATGAAAACTCCCTGGACGCGAGACAGCAAGAAGTACGTTATCTCCGATCTTCTTTCTTTGATAACGTTTTTATATTCATTATAGGCGGGCGGCTTTGCAACGCCAGCAGAATCCGGTACCCTCACGAATTTTGTGGAAATTGGCCAGGCTCGTGACAAGATCCTTTCACTCAAGCTGGATCAGGTAGAGTTAATTTTCATCGAGGACTCATTTTTCTGACCTAAATTATAGATCTCTGGTACCGCTACCTCATCGGGCTTCTCGACTTCTGTCGACCCCAAGGGGTACCTCACTTCTCTCGACAGTGTCATCATCAAGTCTGATGCCGAAATTGGTGATATCAAACGCGCCCGTATGCTCTTCGACTCCCTTGTCAAGTCGAACCCCAAGCATTCACCTGGTTGGATTGCCGCCGCCTGCCTGGAAGAACATGCTGGTCGTATGGTTGCTGCCCGGAAGATTATAAAGGCTGGGTGCGAGCAGTGCCCGAAGAGTGAAGACGTATGGCTAGAAGCAGCTCGGTTACATGTAAGCATTTAGATTCACGCCCATATTCTAGACTAATCTTCATAACATCAATCTAGAACAACGATGATGCTAAAGTAATACTCGCAAACGCAGTTCAGCACGTCGGCCAGAGTGTCAAGATCTGGCTAGCTGCAGCTGACCTGGAAGGTGACGTGAAGGGCAAGAAGCGCGTTTTGCGGAAAGGTGAGGATTCCCAACCGACATCTGTGTCTTTCTTATTGATCTCAGATACCTTTTATCAGCGTTGGAACATATTCCCAATTCCGTGCGACTTTGGAAGGAAACCGTCAACCTAGAATCATCTGCCACAGACGCCCGTATTCTTCTCTCGCGAGCAGTTGAGGTCATACCGCTATCGGTTGAGCTGTGGTTAGCCCTTGCCCGTCTTGAAACTCCTGAACGAGCGAAAGGAGTCCTCAATAAGGCCCGTAAAGCTGTTCCCACAAGCCATGAGATCTGGATAGCTGCTGGCCGCCTCCTGGAACAAGAAGCAGCAACTGACACTTCTAAGACGCGAGAACAGAAGGCGAAAGCGCTGGAGCTAGTTGACCATACCATCCAGCTTGCCGTCCGAGAGCTACGAAAGTATCAGGTTCTATTGACCAGAGAGCAGTGGCTTAAGGAAGCAGAACGATGTGAAACAGAGGGCAGCCCACGAACATGTGAGGCTATTGTGAAAGCGACAATAGCGATGGAACTTGAAGAGGAGGATCGATTGGATACTTGGGTTGGAGATGCAGAAAGCGCTGAAAGCAAAGGAATGGTGGGAACTGCTCGTGCGGTGTTAGCCTATGCTCTGAAGGTATACCCCGATCGACGAAATCTCTGGAGGAAAGCGGCCGATTTGGAGAAACTGCATGGGTCAGCGGACAGTCTCGACGCTATCCTCAGCCGTGCTGTCCACCATTGTCCACAGGCCGAAGTGCTCTGGCTTATGGCTGCAAAAGAGAAATGGCTGGCGGGTGATGTTCCTGGTGCACGACGAGTTCTGGAACAGGCTTTCGTTGCTAACCCAGAGAGCGAGCAAATCTGGCTGGCTGCTGTCAAGTTGGAGGCAGAGAACGGAGAGCTGGGCGTCGCTCGAGAGTTGCTAGTACGCGCGCGGACAGTAGCGGACACCGAAAGGGTGCGTAAAACTTCTTCCGTCTACTTTTTTCTCATAAATTTTTCTATTCCTCAGATTTGGATGAAATCCGCCGTATTCGAACGCCAACAAAATCAACTATCGACGGCCCTAGCGACACTAGCTACTGCCTTGGAAAAGTTCCCTAAATTTGCCAAACTTTATATGGTGCAAGGCCAGATCCTACAATCCCAAAACAATTACCCTGGCGCTCGTGCTTCATTCTCCGCTGGTGTTAAAGCCTGTCCAAAAGAGGCCACGCTCTGGATTCTGGCAAGCCGGCTGGAGGAAATAGACGGGAAAAGTATAAAAGCTCGTGCGTTGCTTGAGAAAGCACGCCTAGTAAACCCTGCAAACGATACTTTGTGGGCAGAGGCTGTTGGTGTTGAGGAACGCTCTGGCGGTGCTGCACAAGCAAAGGCAATGTTGGCTCGTGGTCTTCAAGAGTGTCCCACCTCTGGTTTGTTATGGTCAATGGCGATTTGGGCCGAGCCTCGTCCGATGAGAAAATCGAGGTCCGTTGATGCGTTGAAGAAGTCTGCGGATAATCCCATCATCATTTGTACTGTTGCGCGATTGTTTTGGCAAGAGAGGAAGATTGAGAAGGCTCGGCAGTGGTTTGGTAGGGCTGTTGCTACTGACCCAGATCTGGGTGATTCTTGGGGTTGGTGGCTAAAGTTTGAGAGGCAGCATGGAACAGAGGTAATGCACCACAATGCTTCCCTCTTTGCTGGCTATCGTTGACGATTTCTTTTCATAGGAACATCGAGAAGAAGTCAGGAGTAAATGCATTGCCGCAGAACCACATCATTCACCGACTTGGCAATCAATTGCAAAAGACGCGAAGAACTCGGGGAAGAGCGTAAAAGAGATACTCGAGATAGTCGCAGATGCTTTACAGTAGTTGGGCATCTGGTTCACTGCTTTTCTTGCTACTTCCTTCTGTGCATGGGAATTGTTTTATATGACCAACGACAATATCATTTGTATTATATTGCTCATATCGGATTGACTAGGGGTGGGTCGAGTTCATTAATGATAAAAATACAAGTGAGTTCGACATGTTTTTGCTGTACATGCATAATTACAACCACTTGTCATGGGATGAGGTCGGTACTGGAGGATTCCCAGTACCCGGCACGAGGGAGGTCTGACAATGCCTTGAACAATGCATGGACAATCCTAACAGCCGTGGATTCACAGGTAATATCTTCACATGTTGTTTCTTGGGGCTTCATAAAACCCGAAGTGAATCAGTAAATGGGACCGGCACTGGACCCTCGCTGTGCAAAGTAGCTATTCCAACAGAATGGGAAACTAATGCCTTAGACCTCTGCTTTGAGTTGACACGAAAGGAGGACAAATCAAACGGATGGAGTTCGACGGCATACTGAGAGTCAGATTAGCCTCCTTTTGATCAAGCGAGGAAGGAGGTAATCACCAAAACATTAAAAGGGAAAAAGGAACACGAAGGCTGTAAATCCTTCGCGAGATGTATCTCTCCAGCCATTTCACGGGTACAGCCTTGCTCAGGCAGAAGGCTTGGAGGCGACCACCACACAGCTCTCGCTGTTTCCTGGACAGCTTCGAATGCCCCTGACTCTTTCAGCTGCTTGCTGGCGGCTCTGGCACGGTAATGTGACGCTGCTTGCTCAGGATTTTGGTAATATTTAACCCTCCTGACGAGTTTGACGTTGATGCTGTCTGAAGTAGCTAGGAGCTCGAGAGCCACCGAATTTTCTGTATAAATCCGTATGTAGCAAGGGATGACTGTTCCAGGGGTAAAACATTGCTAGGTAAATATTGTCAGAGCGTTGCCAGTCGTAAATCGGCGTATTTCATACGGGATGTGCGATAAAGAGCTGGAAGATGATATATGATCGTCAAAACTTGGCTTAACATTCAAACAAAATTAATAAGTACTTACAGTGCATTCTAATCCCACAAAATTGCAGTTTAATGACCCGGTAATCAAAACCTGAGGCTTCGCAACCCAACCCAAAGGGTCGTCCGCTGGAGAGGGTACCAAATTACCTTCCAAATACGCACGTTGACGAAGGGAGGAAGCTGGCTCTGCGGTTATATCGGGGATGTAAACAATGCCAGCCTGCAATCTATGCAATTCAGTTGCATTCACCGAAACAAGATCAAACCTCACTTGCTGTCACGACGCAGGACCCCATGTGCCACGCGTAAAATTAGTTCGTACTGCACATTTGCATCGACCCCACGCTCAAAGAAGGTCTGAGGTATAGGGAAAACTTCATCATGCCCTGCAATGGCTACTTCCTTTGGGAATGGAACGGTGAATGGCCAGGAGTACGTTCCAGATAACTTTCCTTCGAATTTCTGGCCGCTAGGTGCACTTGAATGTCGTGGATCCTCAGAATGTCGACTCCAGATGAATATGGATTGGTCAAGGAAGGTGTATGAGCCTTCGCCGGATAAACTCGTTTTGACTCGACCTCGGAGCTGTGTACAGATAAACGACGAATCAAAACTTTCTCTACCGCAGAAAATGGTCGGAACGAACAGAAATTGTGATTGAGTTGATTGTTTGCGGGCTGTCTAGATTAAGGTCGACTGTGCCAGAAACAGGGTCGTTTCCATAAAACCGGGGGAACGCATGTGTAAGGGTAGACGACCGACTAAAAATGGTGAGTGTCGCCCACACTCTGTTCTTGTTGCTTATATGGTACCCGTGCTTGGTCTGCGAAGGGGATAGAGTAGGATTTAGTCTCCTTTGCGTATTATCGCTTGAGCGACGATGTTGTAAAATCATGGAATACCGTGGCGGGGCTGGGGGGAATTCTTCGTTGGAGTCCGCCAGTGATACTTCGACCATCGAATAGCTGGGCGGCTGAGAGCCACCGGGACGAGATGGTTCTGAGCAATTATTATTTGCAGCTGAGGATGTTTGTGGTAGGGTATTCGACCTAGGCAAGGAAGTTCTCGATAAAAAGAATACCATGGTAGATGAAAAAGTGGACACAGGGATTTTGTCGACTTTTTGATGAAGTACGTAAACACTTGATTCGCGCCTGAACTCGCCTAAATATCTCGTCCGAGAGCGTTGATATTTGCCGAAGGCCTTGCTCGGAACGGGGCGCCCACACCTCGAAAGAGTGATGATCAGGAATCGGACTGTTTCATCCACCGCCACACCTTTACTTATTTTGATTTTAGATCGTCCACATTTCCAAGTTAGGTGTAGTGGGACTCCTTTGCTTAGATGCTTGCAAGTCGCTTCGTCCTCCTGCGCAGTGTATCTCGCCCTAATCGAGACTTTGCCTTCAGCTGAGAAGGCGCGATGGATGTTTCATCACCAAAAAAGTTCCACATAAATGGTGGGCATCCAACAACTATAATGATGATTCCGAGTGGGTATCTGTAGGGTATACAGGAATGAGCAGTACAGGCGACCAAAAAAGTCCTCGAGCCTCTTTTCCTTGAAAAATGCTTAGACATCTAAACCGAGGCTCTCCATCCGCAAACTGATGCTTAAGTTCTCCTGGGCACTGTCAATGAGGTCTTGTGCCATTGTCAAATTCGCGATGCGGGCATGTAAGACGGGGAGACACGCTGCGATGACACCGATGATCTGTCCCCGCGCAGATGACGATTCAGCAGTCGCGTCGTCATTCGCCGGCGTACTTGATGTGAGTTTGAGGATGGATGACTCTAGGTCTGACGCCTCTGCCTGAAGTTCCTCTATGTATGTACAGGTTAGCTATGTGGAATCATTGACTGGGGAAGGGATCTTACCGAGACTGTCGAGCATGTCAGCGTAAACTTGCAAAGGGGCATCATCATCAGGAATGGCTGAGCCGCTCATGGCAAGTTTGAGCGCCTCCGCCTCGAGACGTGTGCAGGCATCACCATGTGAATGATATGTCTTCATAATAAGAGGGGCATCTCTGGCGAACTACAAAGAAGAGTGGAATTGGCCGAGGTATTGATTAGCGAGATGTATACTGACAGTGTCCATCGCTAATTCATCATAAAAGTCAACTGCGCGCTCCGCTTCAAGCCGGGTACGTTGGTCGGCTAATTCGGATTCTTCTTCTGAGATCTGTTTTGCGCGGGTTTCAAGGTTATTCTAACGGAATGATGACGATAAATTTCATACTCAAGGAACGGATAGGATAAAACAACAAACCTTTGCCACTTGCTCCGATGACTCAAAACACGCTTCTAGTGTGGATGTCATGTACATCCATGGATAAGTCTGCGCAGCGACTTGCAAGGGATCTGAAGTTCGCGTCGGGGTCTCTTCTTCGACGGGTGGGGTTGATGTCGACAGTTTTTCTGCCTTTTAACAAAGATTAAAATCGCGTTGAATGCGTTTGTGAGAAACGTACCGTTAGCTTGGAGGATGAAGAGGTGTCCGCCTTTGGAACATTATCCGCCTGTGCAACCGGAACATTCGCGTTCACCACCTGCGTAAAAAATTAAACGCGATATGCGTCGCAAAGCAATCGCCTACAGGTGAAGGCTTGACTAAGGGCTTTGAGGCGTTTGGTTTCGGCTTCGCGTTGGCCCCAGCAGAAGCAGTTCGAGGAAGTGACGAAATATTTGTCGTACTGGCATTAGCGGATGATTTTGCAAATGTGGTTGAATTTGTGCTCTGGGCACGTTGAAGGGGAACAGCCTGCTTTGCTCTAGAGCTCGCGGTAGCTGACGAGCTCAAGGGCTTGGAGACGGTATTCCTGCCTGGCAAGGCAGTTTCAGCTACGAGGGCAGTATGATAGCCCAAAGATGTGTACCGCGGGCTGAAGCAGCTTGGGCGTGGTGTTTGGAGGTCATATGGTGGCAATTTGGTAAGTATGCTCGTGAATGGTTTGTGTCCAAATTGAGGTATCACTTGTGAGCAGCTGCGACGACCACACGCAGCACAGTGACCACTAGAGCGAGGTATAAAGAACCTTGTAGGACCTCAAAGGGACCTCAGAGGACCCGAAAGGACTTGCCTGGCGCTGTCTGCTTCATCAATGTCGTTTCTGGTCGCCGTGTTCAAGCCTCTTGCATACATCTCCCTGCCAATTATTCTACTACGCTCCATTGCAGCTTCTTCACCCGTCGGTCGATATTACGTTCGATTTGCAGTTTATATCGGCACACTCGTCTCAGTCGCATCATGTAGCATTGTCGCAGCCGCTGGTATGTCTGTTATCGGCAGGCGCTTCGATGTCAACTACATTGTCGCTCGCACTTTCTACGCCATCACCAAACGCACGCTCGCCTTGCAGATCGAGGTGGAAGGGGAAGAGCACCTCACTACACAACCCGCTGTCCTGATGGCAAACCACCAAAGCATGCTCGATGTTGTTGTTGTGGGCAGGTGAGCTCATGGCATCACTCCCCGAGGCCTATTCTAAGCTGAAATACATAGACTGATGCCGAAACAATCATCTATTATGGCCAAGAAGTCACTCCAATACACACCACTCGGACCCTTCATGACGATGGCAGGAGCCATTTTCATTGACCGAGGCAACAACGCTCAAGCTATCCGGTCACTGGAAGCTGCGGGAGAAACCATGAAAAACGAGAAAGTGTCCATCTGGATGTTTCCAGAAGGAACACGGCATATGTCGGAGGCTCCCGACATGCTTCCACTAAAAAAAGGTGGATTCCATCTAGCAATCAACGCAGGCATCCCCATTATACCCATTGTAACGGAGAATTACTGGCGTATCTACCGAAGAGGTGTTTTCGACGAGGGTACTATCAAAGTCCGAGGTGAGGCATACGATCTTTGCACAAGTGGTTTGGATTGCCGGGATTGACGTTCCAATTTGTAGTGCT
Organism: Laccaria amethystina LaAM-08-1; assembly: GCA_000827195.1. Taxonomy (NCBI): domain Eukaryota; kingdom Fungi; phylum Basidiomycota; class Agaricomycetes; order Agaricales; family Hydnangiaceae; genus Laccaria; species Laccaria amethystina. The sequence continues at coordinate 37,617 of KN838836.1, forward strand.
CCCCCCGATTTCGACAGTGGGTTTAAGCCCGGCGGATGTAGGTTCGCTTGCGGCCCGTGTGCGGGATCAAATGGTGGAGGCATTACGGGAGATTTCGCCCAAGGTGCATGTGGAACATCATCAAATCAAAGAGGAACCCGATGACGAGGCACGGGCCGAATTTGAAAGGCACAAGCCGCAGATGGTAGCGGCTTCCCCTATTATTGCGACCATTTTGGGACCGACTCTTATTGATTCGGCGAGCTCGAGTGCATCTCTTGCATCTTCGGCAGTTTCCTCTTTGGAACAATGGAAATCAGGGAGTGAAGCCGGCACAGAGACAGAGGAAGATGAGGGCATGATCCTGGTCGGCCGACCGAGTTGAGAAAGGATGTAATAGAACGCTCGCCTTTAGCTAATGGAATATTATTTGCCTCAGTTAAGAGTTCGTACATAGCGCATGTGCGCGATTTCATTCGACGCGCGCGGCTGCATTCGACGCGGCTGCGAGTAGACCGGCAAGTCCTACGCACGGCATTGTCATCACACGTTCGCATGTAGTATTACTCGTAACTCAAGAACGTTCAAGTCGACTTGTAAAGATTGAATTTTTTGGTCTCTTCTTTGAGCCAGGGCCATGCATCAAATAATTACATAGGTCTTCCGGAGCTTGAAGGCACTTTTTTTTTTGTCAGGGAGGGTTCGCCAGCAGGCCAGGGCAAAGCCCAAAATTCAACACTTGCTCCCATCTTCTTTTGGGATGAGGGTCTTCCGTATAAAACGCAGTCTCAGACTTCTATCTTTCCATACTTCTTCTATCCCTCCCTCACATCGCAATCTACGACCATCCCTCATTGCACCCACAATGTCTCCACCAAGAGCTCTGCCAGGTCAGTACATTGAATCTCCACTTCCGCAGTTCCCTAACTGACACATCCAAAGACTGCTGGGGTCACCGCGGTGTAAGTTAACCACCTGTTCAGGGGCTGCCGTAGCCTTGACACACACCCAAGGCATCTTCACGGTTCCCAGAGAATACCCTCGCAAGCTTCGAAGCGGCCATCCGCGACGGCGCAGAAGGCATCGAGAGTGGTATATTCAATGTTGGCGTTTACGTCGTGCACGCCCGTAACCACCCTACCAGACGTCCATGTATCAGCGGACAGCGTTGTCATCATGTTCCATGATCCAGGTACGTAACTCCTTCGTCTGATGTGTGGTCATGAAGCCGACAGAAATATGCTTAGCTCTAGACAGGACGACAAATTCAACAGGTACGTTTGCTCCCGCAATCTTCCGTGGAAAGTCCAGGTCCGAAGCTCCGCCCGCAGGTCGAATCAAGGAGCGCACTTGGTATGGAGACTCCGGGATGCAGCACGTTCGGACCATTAAGGAGCCCAAACAGGCCATCCCCACTTTTGCGGAGACGGTGGAGTTGCTGATGAAGGTGAGTTCCTCCCCGCTTTTTTTGCGGGTCAAGTCGGGTTCGAATTTACGTCCAAAGCCCGAGAACAAGCACGTCAAGTTCAACGTTGACGTCAAGGTCCAGAACGATCCAGAAAGGCTCTTCTCCCTGATGCAAGAAATCATCTCCGCGCAACCAGCCTGGCAGACCGACCTTGCCCCGCGTATCCTTTTGGGACTTTGGCATCCGCGCTTCCTCCAGTTTGCAAAGTTATATTTGCCAAATTGTCGCAGGTCGCATATTGGCGTGAGCACTTTCATTGCTCGCAAGTACTTTTGGAAAGATTGCGAGGCGTTCTCCATGTCCTTTGGAGCGTTGACGACATACGATGGTCAGAAGTAAGGTTGAGCGCTTATTCCTAGTGATCTTGTCTGATAAGATCAATTTCTCACAGGTTCAGGGAGGAGTGTAAGAGCGCCGGGAAGAATTTGGTCGTATGGACCGTTAATGAACCTGAACATATGATGGAGGTCAGGCTCTTGCTATGATGTTTTCTTTTTTTTTCACTCGTCTCAATTTATCGACAGGCAGTGAGATGGGAAGTTCACGCCATTATTACGGATGTTACACAAATCTGGCTGAACATGCGGACAGCCCTTCAAGGTTCGATACATTTTTGGTACTTGTGGGATCATTGATGGCGTACTGAGTGTTTCTATAGCCGACTACGAGAAAATCGGGTCCCAATACGGTCGGATCTTTTTGTGGACCACCCTCAACTTCTATACACCCTTCCAGATCGCTCGGAGTCATTGGGCACAGACCCGCCTTGAGAACATAGCGGGTCCTTTCGATGACTCGACCATACCCCCACCTAATACCATCGAGGCCAAGGCCTGATCAGGCCTGATCCGTCATCTTTGCTAGATTGCTAGATCTTTCTTTTCATGATACCCATGTACATATAAAGTTTGTATGTTTTTGTGCCTTTTAGATATGACACCACACGCAGGGGCAATTCAAGGGACCACCAGAGGAGAAATCCATCAGTCCAAGAGGTGTCAGATCCACCGATTGCATAGCTCCCACTTTGTATCCATTGATCGTGACGAGGATTCTCGTTGAGAGGGTTAATCTCATAGTTGTTACAGGTTGTTGCTTTGGAAGTCCTTGATCAATGGCATGATCGTAAAGACGTTCTACGTCAGCACTGATGATCCCTCGAAGGATGTCGAGTCGTAGTTGTTACCCTGCGGGTATGGCAGCGGGCCTTGAAGTAAGGGTAGATAGGTTGACGAAGATTTCGACTAGATCAGCGTAGTGCCAGTTGTTGATCTCGAGGCAATTGCAGAGGCCATCCTGCTATCTGAGAGGAGGTGCCATAGACGAGCCAATCGTTGTTGATCTGGAGACCCAATTCGGAGTCCCGCCAGTTATTCAAGATAGTCAATTCGGGATCGTATGAGGGTGAGGGCAGACAGAGATTCGAACGTCGTATTGGTCTGCTATCGTTGAGTTGGTTAGTTCCAAACGTGAAGTAAAACTCTCCAAGGTGAGGTGGAATGTCATTGTGAGATGAATGAGTACTCTACAGGCGACAATGCCGTACCGTTAGCGCCACGGGGCCTAAACAAGGATTTAAAAAAAGGAAAAGTCTGTCACAGCCTTGAGAGATAATATATTGGGATGCTGCACCTCCAGCCCAGAAATATGTTGCAAGACCACATAGAAACGAATATATCAGATCAGCTGGGGGGTTGCTCCGTCTTGAGATATCCGGTGATCAAACAGCCGTTCTGCAAGTGCAAGTTCTAACCGTTCCTTCCCTTCCCTTGTTCCCCAGATATTCATGTTTGACAAGTTGAATGAGTGATCTCCAAAAGCGTCGTCACAATCTTCATGTGACCAAGCTGATTCGCCTGTGCCCTTTACATGTTTAAACAAACCCTGCATAAAGTGGTCGGTGAACAGCTCATCAAGCGGGCGAAGAGTTGGATCTTGAATATGATCTAGCCGGAGATACCTGCCATTGATGTCTGCATTTCCATTGGTAAAGGCAGTAATGCGATAATTGTCCTGCGAAGAGTTAATCCCGACGAATGTAGCGTAATCCTTGAACGAAACTCAACGTTGGGATTTACTCCGAATTTATAATTGTCCCATGCGTCGTGTAAATCACTTCGCAACGTGATCACGTTCTGCACTGAGTCGATCTTCATCGGGCCACCCATAGCGGATACGTCGGCAGTGTCAGTGATCTTGCTAGGGTAACCTTTGCGTATCCACTGGTAACGGTAGAGTCGAGACCTTGCAGTCATGATAGAAGAAACAGCTCACCTCTTGGTCGTGTGCCCGTGGAAATATGTGTGCAACTTTGAGTCGACTGTAATTCTGCGTTTCCAAGTCTGTGATGAGGCATCTGCCATCTCTAGCACGCCCACGGGCCTGGTAGTGCGGATCCTGGATGGGCAGAAATGGTGAGCCAAATTTCCATTAAAGAGGCATGGGACACGGGCAGGAGTATTCGAAATCGTGGGGTTGCGAGGGCGTGGGAGGGTGGGTACTAGACCAACACGAATGGGATCACCAGCTGCTAATGGGTAAGTTTGAGGTTTACGTGAAGCAAATGAGCGACCCACTGCTGGAGAGCAGGACATAACATCCTGGTTGCACAATCTGAGGCCCTGGCGGACACAGCGGTCCACGTTTCTGCTGTGCGGGGTCGTATTTGAAGATTGTCCAAGCCGTTGAAGTGACAAGGAATACGATCAAGTATCTGTAAAATTCGTCCCATTGCAAAGTGCCATATTGCCAGAATCCTAGAAGCTGTCAACAGAAACGATACATGATCAATAAATGGGACGTACCTGCGACAACAGCACCTTCAGAATCAAACAGCTCTACGTTGCGTCTCTCCAGGTTGAGGGCAGCGTGATAACCGGTCACGCGACCCTTACTTCATTACCTTTTCCTTTATCATCCCTTGACTCGAAGCGCTCCAAGAAGACGGCAGCGGTGATCCTTGCCTCTGATGATTCCTTCAAATCAAAGGCGAACTCATCGGAAACGGGTCTCTGCTCTGAGGCTTTCATCCGATACAACATCGACGCTGCCAGAGTACATTTCACCCACAGGGTGGCATCGCCCAGAATACACCGAGAACATCCCATCCGATACACCCCCAGACTACCCAGACAGCGCTGAGGAAGCCGACGAGGATACAGATACAGACACCAACAACACCCTCTCATACGTGCCACACACCGCCTCCTCCTCTCCACGCGCTCAGACGGCGTCCCCCCGCCGTCCTAAACGCTTCCAACAAACGCATAAACGGAGACATTCGTCGCAGGCTCAGTCAAACGACTCGTACCTTGATTCTTTGCTGGAGCGAAGCGTGCATGCGCTTGAGATGTCGAACACCCTCCTCGAATCCTCCATATCCACTTCGACGAGCCTTTCAGCTGTATTGGCGGACGACTCCAGGGCAGACTCAACGTTGGAAGCTCGTGCTCTGAACCTATCCTCGCGGATACGAGGCAATTGGGACGTGCAGGCGTCATGGTCGGGTGATTTGAATGAGATTACGAGGCGTGTTGAGGTTCTTTTTGGGGATGAGGATGACGCGAGGTATGGTGGTGCACATTCTAGGGAAGGCACTGGTGGGGTTAGCTGCAGCCTGCCGAGTAGTAGTACCAGGCCTCGACCACACCTTCATCGGCCGAGGAGACGACCGTCGCTGGATTTCCATCCAAAGTCAGAATCGGCCGTACCCCGACTCCATTATTCGGAACAGGATCGGTTGCACCTTATTGCACCCCCTCCGCGGGCACTCACTCAGTACGTTGGTTCGACCCAAGATCCAGAGTCGATCCTGCTGCCATCGACGCTTGGCTTACGTTGTCCATCGTCCTTCCACCTGAACGCTGAGCATCGTACCTTTTCTGAAACCGCATCGTCATCTACGACGAGCCTACACTCTTCCCCGTCACTACCGAAACTGAATGACAAGCCGCTGGAACCATCTACGCCGGCGTACAACATGCTTTCCTCGTTTGTTGCTCGAGCTCCCTCATCATCGTCCACTCCTTCATTAAATTTTACATCTTTCATCTCCAAACGCCGAGGCTCCAGTACGAGTAGTAGCAGCACGGAGCCCCGCAAATCTCGGTCCCCGGACCGGGCTCGACAGGACGCTTGTCGCAAAGGGGGGATAGGCCATCGACCAATGACGCCTCCCACTGAAGAGTCATCATCGTCAGACGGCTGCGTCGCGAAGCAGACGGTCATATCCCTTCGAAAGATACTGGACGACCAACCTCAGCCCACCACTTCGAGCAAATTCCCACCCGCCCCTGCGTTCTTGCCTCGCACCCCTGCACCTGTGGCAGACGCAGCCACGTCCACGGCGACTGCTTCCATTTCTCGTCTTTTCACCAAAGGCACCCATTCGTCGTCTACACGACCTCCATCCCCGCCTAGACACTCCTCGATGAAACGGACGGGCGGCACGAGCCCCTCGCCATCCCCTACGGTCCTCAGCATCCCGGACATGTTGTCTGTTTTTGGCGGGAGCACTCCGAGCTCGGGACGGTCTACGCCTAAGCGAATCAGTTTTGCGGCATTGCCAGAGTCGTATACTAGTACGAGACCCGAGGGATCTTCGACCAAGTTTGACAAGCAAAAGCAGAGGCGGCGGAAACGGGGTGGTGGGACGGCGGGGGATGGGGTGAAGGGGAAGGAGGGCGAGGAGGGTGGGTGGTGGTGGAATGGGTGGTTGAGTGAGGGTGGGACGCCGCATGGGCTTACGATGAGTCTTGCTAGGCAGGAAGAGAGGGTGCAGGATCGGGTGACGAGGAATTGGAGTGGGAGGGGGTATGGTGGTGGGCTGGATGAATGGGCTGTTTGATCGCTCTATGACATTGATCTCTTGCTTTATTCGCAGACTGTGTATTATATGTTTAGCTGTCTGTAACAGTTGGTCTCGAGTTGAGCATAAAAAAAGCATAGTTGGCACAAGGTATAAAGTACAGGTGAGAGCATAGTGAGTTCTTTCTTGTCCTTCCAAGGTGCTACAACATGGACAGTCCACACACAACGACGCAACCGCCAACGACGCCTGCAAAAACGAGCTGCAGAAATGTAGTGGTGCGAAAAGGTTCTGCTAATTCCGAGTCTTTCGCAATAGTTCCCGGCATGCCTTTCTGGCACGAGTCGATGACCTCTTGGACAAAACTTGCGTTCTGTCCCATCACGACCCACCGCGAGTGGTCTCGTGTGAGGGCGGAATTCCGTGTCGACTTGAGCATCTTCTTGTTAGGGGGGGTGTTGGGGGGAGTCATGATGCCGTAGTGAACGCCCATGCGCACGGCAGTCTCCTGCATCTGGGCGAGGTCTTTGTCTTTGGTGCGGAAAATGGTGAGCATGGGATGACCGATATCTAACAAAGCGTTGTCAGGGCAACATTCTTCATCCTCATCATCGTCTTCCTCATCCTCATAATCCTCATCCTCATCACTCGCGGGACCCCCATCATTTGAGCCGTGAATAGTGTTCCCGTCATCATCGACTAAAACGGTCGGAACGAGTGATGGGGCAGACGACGCGCTCAGACGGAGGAGTTCTGGGATGGGAACTTTCTTATCTACGAAATTGGGATTGACGCGTCGTAGGGTGCCGCACTTCAGTTGTGTGTAGAATGCGGGGTCAGGGACAAAGTCGAAGGGCGTGAGTGGCGTTTGAAGGATGAGTGGTGGTGGGTGTGTTGGGGATTGGGGTGGGGAAATGAGGGAGGCAAGTTTCTGTGGACAGATGGGAGAGCCTTGGACGCGTTTGTGGCCTACCATCCGCGTACCGCATTGGCGGCAGATCGGTTTCTTGCGGCGGGTCTTGCTGGGAGGCGTTGGCATGGATGGCGAATAAGTAATTCAAAGGAAACCTTTAAGAAAGGCTCACCGCCTCGAGGCGCGTCTAAAGTTAGTAAAAGACCTACCAAATATGGTATAAGAGGCTGTTATTGTTACCCACTCACGAGTACAAAAGCCATCGACTAACAACATGCGCAGACCATGTCTTCCTTTGCTTCCCCTCCAAGATATTCAACCACAGTTCGTGTTCTCCCAATAAACGACGACGACAACCTACCCCGGTACTCCCTCGTCTTTCAACCCCGTAACCCACCACAAAAAGTGTTGCCCACACACTGCCTACACAAACACCGCTTTCATATCAGGAACAGCGCTGCCCATAAGAACAAACCCTGGGCAACCTTGACCGTCTTCAGTAGAGCGGATGTCACAACTCGAAAGGCTCCACGCTTTTTCGGTTCTGATCCCGTCGCAGGGACCATCGACCTCGATATAGAAACACCGCTAACCGTCAACTCCATCACCATCTCCGTGGGTACAATTGCCTCTCAAACGACGCATCTGATTCCATCCCCAACGTACAGCTACGCGGAAGAGTGATTACAAGCTTTTTGGATGGAGGGTCATATACTTTCATTGACCATCGCATTCCCATCTGGCACCGATGCGGTTCTGCCGATGGAAAGCTTGTTGGCACGTATTCTTGGCCGTTCTCCTTCCCTTTTCCACAGGAAGTCAGCATCCCAGGTCGATCAAAGACTTTTCCAGCACCCCAGACGTTTCTTGAACGCGGGACGAACGCGAATGTTCAGTACGACTTGGTGTTGCATATCACGCATGGGCTTCCTCGCCCCGACAGCAAGTAGGCCAATTGCTTCCATCACAAACTCCCATTCTTATTGTCTTCAGGTTGCAGACAGGGGTTGTTTATGTCCCGGATATCAAGCCAGGTCCATCGTCGCTCCTGAGCCAACAAGCCTACAGGGATGGCAGGATCGCGCCTCCTCCCCACTTGGATCCAGCTGGATGGCTGACGCTACCCAAAGTTCTCATTCGTGGTCAACTCTTGGGGCACGATGTCGGTCTTGAGTGTTTGGTAAGTGCTCTTCTTCATCTTGACAAACACCCCCACTTACCATCAGTTTAAATCACAGCTGTCTCTTGCAAATCCTGTGAGCCATTTTCGCCCTCCTTTCAATCAACCTGCTAACCCCTTCTTCTTTCATAGCAATGCTACACAAGGGGCACCATAATCCCACTCCACATCCGAATCCACACGCAAGACGCGCTGGCCCTCGACACGCTCGCATCTCACAAGATGATCAACGTCAAACTCGTCCGCCGGGTCCACTTCTCCCAAGACGCAGCGCAATATGCTGCTAAACTCGCCAAGATCGCAGAGCTGATCGAGGATGTTGAGGATGTGGAAAGGGCGGTCTGGCGGGCCCCATTGGATGATGGCCCTCAAGAAGGACCCAACGTTCGCCGGTATTCGGGCGAGATTCATCTGCGGAAGGAACTGCAGCCCTCTTGCGATTTTTTGCCGTTCCGCGTTTCGGTATGGCATTTTGCTTATCGTTTTCAATTGCGGAACGCTAAAACCCCGGCCTTTTTTAGTACTTTGTAGAACTGCACTCCTTCGACCCGTCCGTGTTCAAGCTCTCTCCGAGCTATGATCCCGCAATTAGGCACCTCGCTTTGCATCCTGTGAGAATTGGGACTTTACTCGCTGATGGCCCAGCACCGGTGCCGTTCACGAAACCCTCACTCGGTCTAACCAGCTTCAGGAGCTGAACTTTAACTCGGGGACACCTCACATCTTTGATATCCTTTGCATTCATTCATTCCTGTACACCGCCAAATGTATGAAACGTAGCTGTCACGTTTTGAAGTTTCATAGGTAACACACATTGATTCACATGAGAGAGACATGAAGCCAGCTTTGTCACAGCTGAGGTATTTCATGAAAGCTCAGCTGATTGTCAGATGTGCCTACACGCCATTCAGGCGGTCGTAAATCCATCCACCAGGTTTTCTTTCAGCTGTTTAGCACATGCTCAAATATAATATTCAGGCAGTCGTAAATCCATCCACCAGGTTTTCTTTCAGCTGTTTAGCACATGCTCAAATATAATATTCAGGCAGTCATAAATCCATCCACCAGGTTTTCTTTCAGCTGT
>KN838837.1:0-14022 GCA_000827195.1 Laccaria amethystina LaAM-08-1
AAAGCTAGGGCACGGAATGAAAAAGGGAATGAAAAAAGTGAGGGCAAGGAATGAAAAAGGGAATGAAAAAAGCTAGGGCAAGGAATGAAAAGGGGAATGAAAAAAGCTAGGGCATGGAATGAAAAATCCAATAGGCTGGTATGAAAAATCCTAGGGCAAGGAATGAAATGTATGCAAGGCAAGAAATGAAATATGCCAGGCAAAAGAATGAGACATTTTTCATTCACTTGCCTGGGCATCTCATATCATAACACACTTGGGAGGAAACAGATGACTGTGCAGGCAACTGCCTGTGGTTTATCATATAAGTGGTAGGTACCCCTCACGAAAATCGCGTTGAAGTGGTCCGACCACGGTAAGTTGACAATGAAGTCCATAGATATCGACTGATATGGGCGTAGCGGAATCGGGTTGGGAATGAGGAATCCATACTTGTTGAAGTTAGAAAATTTAGATTTCTGACAAATATCGCATGAACTTGCGAATGCCATTATGTCTGACTTCATTCGTTTCCAGTAAAACTTCTGACTTAGTTGCTGCCACAGTCGTTCTGGGCCGGCATGACTGGATTCCATTGGGCTCTCATGAGCTTCCCTCAAAACAAAATTCTGACGCGACTTGGGAACACAAAGCCGAGGTTGATAATCCGGGTCAATGAAATAGAGCAACCCCCTCTCGTCTTTGACGAAACGCCTGTTGGGTTTCCAGTCCGGTACTTTCTTCGTCTCGTCTTCCCATATAGAGCGGAAAGCCTGATCTTCTTTGTAACCTTGGATCCATTCTTCCAGGAATGCATTATCAATAGCGACATGAAGGTTCGGCACCGGATTCGTTGCAGACCAATAGTCAGCGCTGGGCTGCAACTCGTCCAGAGAGTCGTCGTCGTCGGATGGTACGGTCGATGATGTCCAAGCTGACTTCCTGCCCTCCAAACAATCTTCTATGGTCCAGGCGGTAAAAGCAGTCCGCGCTGGCTCGGATTCAGCTTGCCTCTCTTGTTGTTCTGCCAGACTAAAATCTGTTGTAATACTAGGTCCATTGTCTGAGAGTGGGGAAATGTGGTCAGGAGGAGCTCTAGGAAGTCGAGACAAGGGGTCATCGTTCGAATGCACACGGCCTGCTCTGTGAATGATTTCGAGATTCGGGGCGTACGCTGAGAACACCGCCCCCCACGCTGCTAAGCGGCGATTAGAGTTCTCGTATGTCCTAGCCCATTGCAGTGCAGAATGATCCGTAACTAACAAGACTTTTTCCCCTTCGATAAAGGGTTGAAACTTAACCAGTCCTTCCTTTGCTGCCAGTGCTTCCCTCTCCGTGGTAGAGTAACGTGTCTCAGCGGATTTGAAAGTCCGTGACCAGTATGCGATCACCCTCTCGACGTGCACTGTTGTAGAATCGAAAGTGTCACCCCATGCGTCGTCGCTGGGACTGTCGGATATTTTAGTGCTCATAGACGTGGTTAACTTGGGTGGTGGAAGCCCATTATCATACTGTTTTCGCAGGCGAGTGTACGTTCTCGTGCCCTTTAGATCCTTGATTGTGATGGGCTGAATTTGTTGAAGAGCACAACCCAAAGCTTCGTCCGAGGCATCCATATACAGCCTATAAGGAAGACCTTCAATGGGATGGCCCAGCACTGGACTCGCTTGTAAAGTTTTCTTGGCTGATTCGAAAGCGTGTTCCTCCTCTGCTCCCCAGTGCCACTTCTTGCCTTTGCGTAACATTTGAAACAGCGGCGTGCATATGGACGCATAGTATGGTATAAATGCTGCGAAGTATACAACCATTCCTAGAAAAGATTGGAGCTGTGAAAGCTTCTTTGGTCGTTCAAGCTCCATGATAGCTTTGACTTTCTCCAGGTGCGTTGATAACCCCAGCCGGGAAACTTTGTGACCTAACAGGAGGATGGAACCATAAAACAGATGGCATTTCTTCGGGGACAATGTTATGCCTGCTTTCTCTATAGCTTCTAGAACCAGATCCAGATGATTGATATGTTCCTCGTATGACTTGGAATAAACCACAATATCATCAATGTACACTAAACAGAATAGCCAGAGATACGGCGCTAGTATCCCCTGCATGACCCTTTGAAATATGGAGGGTCCATTCCGTAGACCAAAAGGCATCCGCCTGAATTGAAATAAACCCCTATGCGTCCGAAAAGCTGTCTTCTCCACATCATCGGGATCAAGCTCAAGTTGTGTAAATCCCGATAACACATCCAACGATGATAACACCTGGGCACCTGATAGAGATGACAAAATTTCCGATTGACGAGGTATAGGGAATTCGTCCGGGGTCGTAACTGCGTTCAATTTCCTGTAGTCAATGCAAAAGCGTGGTTTTCCATTGCGGTAAGCAATGACTACGGGAGCACTCCAAGGGCTGATTGATGGTTCGATGACTCCTTGTTCAAACCAAGTATCTATCTGTACATCCATAAAGCGCCGTTTTTCCGGGGAACTTCCGTACATAGGAACTGATATAGGGACTTGTCCGTCTTGTGTGCGAATATGTACTTTTGTCTTGAGATGTCCTAGTCTACCATCAAACCCAAATGCTTTGATTCTGCGCTCAAGCATGCTCCATGCTTTCTCCTGTAGGTGATCCGGAAGTGACCCAACATCAATAAACTCCTTCATACGTGAGGATGGAAATTCAGTTAAGTCCGGCATCTCTGCGGTTTTCAGGCCGAATAATTCGTCGACTTCCTCAGGATCAACATCTTTGCTTCCTTCCTTTATAGGGGTTGTGTCATTTACATGCGAAGTTGTTTCAGGTTTTTGATTGTCTGTCGCCAATTGAATCTGAATTATCGAGGCCATGGCTTCAGCATGTTTGCAGTGTCTTTCCCAATCTGCTAAATCCTTCACGTGATCGAAGTATTCATTTGGATCCGAAAGGACACCAATTGCTTCTCCCTTCCTGATGTATCGAGGACGATCGGATGGATTTGCAATTGGGATCCAAGGATTAGATGCAGAAATCAGAGTATTTGGAACCACAAAGTAGGAATCGTCGGCTCCAGATAACAGATTCTTGCTAACCAACCAATCCTTATCTTCCTCAAGTTGTCCTTCGACTTGTATCCGTTTACATTCATGCGGCCTTATCTTGTAGTCCTCCTTTGCACGAACAATCTTTTCTTCTAATCCGAATTTCGTCTTCAGTCGATGCTTCTTATTCTTCCGTCTTCGATGGAGTTTGGATCTGATGAACTTCCCAAACGAGTGAGCGCTTTGTTGCAGTTGTTCAAAATCTTTCGTTCGCTCGACTGGCCGTGCCGTGATGTCATAGGTCGATTTTCCAAAATGGATCCTCGGGCCTTCCTCCACGTTTCTCGTCACGCCGACTTCGTAAGTCAGCTGATAATCTTCACCCAATAGAATAGGGACTGTCATCCCTGGCACGACATAGGCCTCCGCTTCAGATTCCACCGTGATGCCATCGTCTGTCAGCATGAAAATAGGAATACGGACGAATCCTCTTAAGGAGGAATCCTTATCAGTGAGTTGCCAAAGCTTCATTCTCATTCCTTGCTGAATTGGAGGTTTAGATTTTAAACTGTCATAGAACTCCTCCGAGATGAGAGTGACATCAGCGCAAGAATCCAGTCTTAGGTCAGTTTGCTGGTTACTCAAATGTCCAACCCATCCCTTAACTGAAAGGACTGAGACTCCCACTGAAGATTCTCCTGTCGGGTAAAACCGCTTCTTATTCATATGAATTGGCTTCGTCTCTTTTGGAGGAGGGTAAAGAGGAACTGAATCACTGGTGTCCTCTGGCTCCTTCTCGGTGGGTAAGTCCTGAACAGTTTCCGAAGTATAAACGTTCCTTTCCGGCTGTGCTGATACTTTTGGAGCACAGGTGTCCTCATCCAATATATCCAGCAAGACATGATTAATCGCCTTCGGTTTAGCATGATACTCTTCCCAAAACTCGTCTTCTATTTCCTCCATGTCTACTTGACGTTTCTCCTCGGTCTTATGCCCACTTTTAGCTCTCTCAACGCTTAACGCGATAACGTTGCTTAGGTGAACTGCCGACTTAAAATCCGACTTGACGCGACTGAAATCGATTTGTGAACTTGCTAGACGTTGCGACAAGAGGATACTGTAAGCGCTTTGGTAAAGCTTATCGCTTTCTTCTGTTTCCGAGTCCTTTTCAACGGATTGAGCTGTCCTCTTCGTTTTAGAGGCATGCATTTTGAAAATGTCATAGTCTGGACATTCCTTGTCCCAGTGATTTTTGCTTCCGCAAACGTAACACGGCGAAGGAGGGAGTTTACCCATCTTAGTGGTAACATGATCATTACAGGAGAACATGTATCCTCCGGGAGGAGGTGCACGTTGCCGTTTCGCCATGACTTGGTAAACCTCCCTCAACATCTCATCGTGAGTTCCAACTTGTTGATCCTGTTGAATGCTCTGATCCTGATTGTCTTCCATGCGTGGTTCCTCTTCGCTATTTTCAGCTATTGTTAATAGGACTCGACGGTCCGTTGGTAGTCGTTCCTGATGAGTTCGCGAAGTTGAAGTCCTAGGAGGCTCCCAACCCAATCGTCTCAGATTCGGGAGTAAATTCTCCACTGTAATAGCCGTAGCTGAAGTGGTTTTTCTCCTCCAGGCTTCCAACAGAACTTCCTCATAATCCACTACTTTGGTATACAAGGCTTTCGTGGATGTTATGCTTCCTATAACCAGTATAGTCTTCCATGATATCGGGGCTTTTCTCATAATCAAGCTTATCTCCAGTTTACTACCCGGTTTAGCTGAGGTGAGCATGCGCGTGTACATAATACGCCGAATGATGAAGGTTTTAGGAAGTTCTTTTTCATGACCTATCTGACGGAAGTATTGTCCCTCGTAAACTCTATTGATCTTATTTTGCCAAGCTTCTCCGAGGTATCCGTCTTTGATGCCTCTGAGATAATTGATATAGTGGGATCTCATGTGAGATTGTTCTTCAAAGGTTAACGTAGAAAACCAGTCCTTAACGTCAGATCCATCCTCTAGATTCATCCATAGCCAGTAACCAAGCGCTTCCGGAAGATCTCCTTCTAACGCGGCTAATTGCTGGATTTTCAGGAAGTACTGGACAGCCGTGTTCGGATTGCCATCCCAACGAGGAAGTGTTTCTTGTTTAATCTCCGATTTAATGGTAGGTTTTATCTGTCCGTAAGGTATTGCTGCTTCTCGCCTTTCCGTCCTACTAACAAGGCTGATAGTGTCCTCGTTAGTGTCGGAATTTGCTCCTGAGTCGCCTCCGTCGCTTGGTTCAGATGGTGTTCCTCGTCCTCCTCGACCTCGTCTAGACGAACTAGAATGGGAGGTGTTGCGTCTGGATGCACGGCTGTCTCTGCGTCCAGATCGACCTCTATCGTTATCACCTTCGTCTCCATCGTCGCCTTCGTCATCAGGAGGATCGGCATCCGGCGGATTCCTAGCGGCTGCTTCCCAATGTCGACTACCAAACTCACCTGAACTTCTCCTTCGATAAGAAGAAGAAGAGATGTGTGGTGGAGGCTGACGACCAGACCATTCACGCAACTTTTGGGACGGAATCGCTTTACGCATCTTGGAATCAGAAGCGGCATCATCAGCCCAGATAGGTATCTGAGGGGTGGCTATACCAAAAAGAACGTTCTGGTTCGTCTTCAATGCCTTAGAAGTTGTGATTGCACTATTCACAAATGTTCTAGGCTTCAATCTTCCTCCTCCGAACCATTTGTTCGGTCCTTTGTACGGAGTATCCGACCCTAACCATATTCTCTCTGTTGGACTCTCATCTTCCTCATCTATCTCGACTCTCGTTTCTTTTTGTTTTCCTTTGGATTGCTTCTGTTCTTTATACTCGGCCTCAGGGATCAATATACCCTTTAAAGTGTCGGGCAATGGTAAGATGTTCATCCAGGATTTAGATTGGTTCAACACAGATTCCGCTTGTGGAGTTAGTTGATCGTGATGATGTGGAAAGTTCTGATAAAGGTATCGCAATCGCTGGTCCGCGGTGCGTAAATCTTGAAGTCCGTCATGTATGTCGGGTAACGTCGAAATCGGAGATAGCAGTAAACTATCCTCTTCCGGAGTGTGTTGATACTGTAGAGCATATTTCTGTAGTGTACGATGGCCAAGTTCCAGACGCTTTTGAATCGTCTTCCAGGCTACATTCAGTTGAGGCAAGCTCGAAGTTCCTCGTAGAATGTGTAGGAGAGTATTCTGAGGATCCACTGTATAATGTCGAACACGTTCTTCAATGAGACCTGCTGCTCTTTCCACAAATACTTGTAGTTCCACAGTTATCCTGTTTAATGTAGCTAATAAGTTCTCGGATAACCGATATCTTGTTACGCCCTTATTGGGATCTTCTATTCTCTCGACATGTTCGGATTCTAAATCGGCCATGGTAGCCAATAAACGCACCCAAGCATCCGTTGAAATGCTGTTGTCTATCGTTTCTCCAGTATATTCCTCCATTAACCGTACCATAGGAGAGTTCAATGATGTACTATCTCCTCTCGCTCCAATAGGCATCTCCGGCTCGTCGCCTTCTACAATAGTATCGAATCCAGTCGCTTGCATGACTGGCCTTGGACTGACTATCGTCTCCGTTTCAGCTGTCGATTCGCGCGATAACTGTCTATCTGATGTAGTTGCCGTTGGGGGTAATGCGTTAACCGTGATGTTCGAGGTCGCTGGTTTGGATGTTGAAGCAGTAAGGCTGAAAGTCGAGAGAGGGGAAGATGGTTTTATGTTCGTGTGAACGGAAGTTGATGATGGAACCTTCTTTTGAGTTGTGTTTGAGGCCCGTAGACCTAAACGACTTGTGATGGGGGTAGCTGCGGATGTCGTTGTAGGCTTCACGGGGGATATAGATCTTGACGGCCCTCTGGATTCACTCGATGTACGTGTAGATCTGGAGGATCGCGTGAACGAATATGTTGGTTGGGAGAGGTTTGTTGTACGAGTCGTTACAGGTGGAACGACGGCAGATCCTGACGCGATAGAAGAGGGAATGTTGTCCGTCGCTACCTCGTCAGGTTTAGTTTTTTTGTTAGTGTAGTCGGCCAGGTTGTCGCTGATTCCCACAGTGTCCACCTTTGTAATAGGTGTTCCGTGAGCTAACGAAACGAAGTGGGTCTTCTACCAACAACAGGTGAGCTGGCGAACGTATCTATACCGATATTACACTGGTGTGAAGTTAAATGTAAGTTTTGATCTACTCTCGCGAATACTTAGCGGAGATCGTTAGCGCTTCGGATGTCCGTAGCACGATCCCTGCTCCTTCTCAGGATGTCCTCGAGAAGGTAGTAGACGTGAGAATGAAGTTAGTACTGCGTTCAGTAGCTGAATACCTCTAAGAGAGTATTCAGTGACTTCTCTAAACTCGAAGCACTTACTATACTTCCCGAAAGAATGCGATACGACGCTATTCTTGACGTAGAGTATACGGCAGTGGTGGTTCGAAAGATAGGAAAAAAGTTCTGTTACACGTGTGACTACGAGTATGTAATACGAGTTGAATCGTGCTTGCGTAAGCAAGTGTTATGAATGAAGTATCAAAGTAAAGTGTTAAATGTACGCCGTCAGTTCATGAAGTGGAAATTATATACTATATAGAGCATCCGTTACACACACCCCCACGCCATACCGATCGACAGCGGCGAGCACCCACCACCCAACCACCCTCCCAACAACGACAATGAGTGCGCACAAACGCCCACGAATGGACAATGTCCCACCACCAGCGGCTATGGCAACGAGCACGCACGCACTCCACTCACGGCGACGGGCGTGGACAATGACGGCCCCGCACCACCACCCATGAACGACGATGGGGTCTGTCCCTCCCTCCCTTCCTTCCTCCCCCCTTCCTTTCCCCTTCCTTCCTCCCCCCTTCCTTCCCCCTTTCCTTCCTTCCCCCTTCCTCCCCCTTTCCTTCCTCCCACCTTCCTTCCCCTTCCTTCCCCTTCCTTCCCCTTCCTTCCCCTTTCCTTCCTCCCTCACTCCATGCTCCTCCCTCTCCCCCCTTTCTTCCTCCCCCCTTCTTTCCTGCCCCTTCCTTTAAAATGGAAAATAGTAATTCATGTATTACTAAGTAATTTATGTACAAAATAGTGATTTATGTATTACCTAGTAATTTATGTACAAAATATAATTGGCATATTACCTAGTAATTTATATGTATAGTTTAATATATTTGAATTTTAACATATAAATGTTATAAGATGTGAGGTTATCAGCAAGTCACATGACCTTTGGATACATGACATCCAAATAGCATTGGGATTCCTACTATTATATACAAGTGTTTATATACATATATTTGCATGTACACATGAATTTCCAGTTCTATTCCAGTCCCATTCCACAGGAATCCTGCGGATTCCGGTCCTATTCCTGCGGATTCCGGTCCTATTCCTGTGGATTCCTGTAGATTCCGGTCCCATTCCTGTGGATTCGGGTGGATTCCTGCAGGAATGGGAGGGGCACTGTAAAGTACTGGAAAATGGTCATCCT
This sequence comes from Laccaria amethystina LaAM-08-1, assembly GCA_000827195.1. Classification (NCBI taxonomy): domain Eukaryota; kingdom Fungi; phylum Basidiomycota; class Agaricomycetes; order Agaricales; family Hydnangiaceae; genus Laccaria; species Laccaria amethystina. Next base: position 8,523 of record KN838837.1, read on the forward strand.
CTAAGATGGAATCCCACTTTTTCTGTTTCAATCCCACTCTTTACAAACCAATCCCACTATTTCTAGTCTATATCTACTATCCTACTATTACTCTTCTTGTACATACCCCTGTTTGTCCCTGCTTCTCCAAGGCCATATCACCAAACAGCCCACACAATATGGTAGTGTTGTTGCTCTTCCTCCCTCTTCCCAGTAGATATTTCTAATCAGAAACCCTATTTTCAGTGAAAACCCTGTGGTCTCTCCGCTTCCATTTGAAACCTGGCCTCAGTGAGCTGAGGGACATTGTTTGGTTAGGCTTGCAGAATCCCATGTCAGAGATGATTCCAGTTGTGCCAAACACCTACCATGTGCCACTGCATAGCTTTTGTGTAAGGTACTGACATCTATTGACCATCCTTGGGGTGGAGGGGCAAGTACTACTTATATTACAGAAAGTAGGGAACTCTGGGTGAATGTGTGGGATATGCCACCAGGAAGGTCATACACATCCCACCTGCCCATTAATCCCTTGCCCATAACATTTCTGAGTTCATGTAATTAGAATCACCTCTGAGTCATAATCCATTCAATGTGTTAGGTACTGGTCAAAATCATATGAACCTTCAGTGCTCTGAGCTCTAGAACAATGTAGGATGAGATGTGGTCAGGCAATACAGAGTGTAACAATACACTCCTAAAAATGTGATTTTTAGCATTTATCCATGGAAACCCAATAGTACTATTAACTACAAATTACAAGGATTACAAGGATTGATAGACAAGCCCTGTCTAGTCAATTAAAGTATATCCAAGAAATGTGAAGGTCTAGGTAGAAGACTGCACTACCACGAAATAGTCCACAATAGGTGTCCTAGAGTAGAAACACCTCAGCACAGGGTGTTGGATTATACATTAAACATGGGCAGTTGTTATCAAAGGATTAAATTTCTAGTTTGTGATTAGTTTCACACACTCATCACATGCATGACTTGTCACACAATCTTTAAAGAACACCTCTGATATTATGTTACCTTGAGAAATTAGGTTTTAGGAGAATATTATATTTTCTTCCTAATTAAATTAAGAGAATGCTACTAGTGCTAACTACAGTACAAGTAAAAAGCCCAGTAATAAAAAGAAACCACTAGAGTGTGAGGTTTGCAAGCATGTGAGCCATTTACAGGAGTGGCTGTGCATGGATCAAAAGTGATGTGTTGTGTGCCACAATCACGTGAAAGTACAAACACCAAGATAAAAACAATTTGGATATGTCAGCCATAATGGAATACTTTCATTCCACATGAAAAACATATGATAGAACTATTAAATGGCATAATGATGCTCTAAATATAAAGAGCAAGCCAAGATAAAGATTTTCTATTGAAAATCTACCTAGAAAATCATAAGCTCAAGGTATTGATGGCAATGGATCAATGGATCAGCAAGCCTATCAAAACTATGACACAATATGCCAACATGGTAACCAAAGCTATTGAGAAAGAAAACATGCAAGATCAAAAAAAAAAAAAAAAGATAAAAATAGCATTTCAGCTATTTCCACATACACATTAAAACTGATGCATTCAATGAATTCTAGTCAATACATTACAAAATCTGTAGTGCCCCTTGAGAATGACTATAAAATAAATACCAGACACTAGTAAAATATAGGAGACACCTGGCTATTGAAGCATTACCATAGAAAAATACATGTAAAAGCATAGATAAGGTATTTTCATATTTAGGGAGTGTGTGAGCAGGCCTAAATGCAAGGAATAGCCCCACATTGACCAGCTAGTTGCACACTGAGTAGAGACTCAGGATGCAGGGCATTCAGTAGATACAAGATGGAAGGTAACATGTCCACATGGTTAATTGTCCAATGGACCACAAAGCTAACCCAATGGGCCCAATATAATTTGTCGCTACTTGACTGTAAATTGGGCCAATGGATGTGGACATTAAGTCTGTATTGCTGGGCCCAATAGGACAAAAATAACAAAAGGCTTTATAAGGGTAATTGGGCCCAATGGCCTACATCCAGAACCTTCCAATATGATATAGTTTGCCCAAAATAATTAAGCTATAAGCCATAATTGGGCTCAATTGATTGGAAGACATCTATGATAGCCAGCATTAATTAGCTGGACTTCAGCTGAGCTATTGGGAATTTCAGCTGGCTGTAGTGCCAGAATTTCTGCATGGCTGTGGAAGAATGTGCATAATTATTATTACCTTCCAAAGTTTTCAGTTTGCCGAAAAATGCATAAAATTCTAATTTCGGCTTGTTGTAGTGCTGGAATTTTTGCTTGGCAATGGATGGCTTCTGATGTTTCCAACTTGCCGAAATGTGTGTGAAAATTGTGATTTTGGCTGGTTGTAGTGTAGGAAATTTCTCGTGGCTGTGGAAGAATGTGCACAATTAGTATTAGATGTTTTCAGGTCAGCGAAAAATGCGAAAAAATTGGGATCTCAGCTCGTTATAGTGCCGGGATTCTCACATGACCATGAAGTAATGCAAAGTCACTACTAGCTTCTGATGTTTTTAAATTGCTGGAATATTAGTGAAAATGGGCAATTTCAGCTGCCGGAATGTCTGCATGGCCGTGGAAGAAAGTGCACAATTAGTATGAGCATCTGATGTTTTCAGGTTGCCGAAAAATGCGAAAAAATTGTGATTTCGGCTCGTTTTAATGCGGGGATTCTCACATAACCAAGGAGCAATGCATACAGTCAGTACCAGCTTCCAATGTTTTCAATTTTCCAAAATATGTGTCAAATTTTTAATTTTGGCTCATTGAAGTGATGGAATTATCACTTGGCCATGGAGGAATGGTAGTGCCAGAATTTCCTCATGGCTGTGGATGAATGTGCATGATTAGTATTGGCATCCGATGTTTTCAATTTTCCGGAAAATGCATGAAAATTGTGATTCAATTTCTGTAGTGCAGGAAGTCTCACATGGCCATTGGGGAATGTGCACAGTCAGTAGTAGCTTCCGATATTTTCAAATTGCTGAAATATGCATGAAAATGGGCAATTTAGGTTGGTTTTAGTGCCGGAATTTTCGCATGGCTGTACAAGAATGTGGATAATTAGTATTAGCTTCCGATGTTTTCAGGGTGCTGAAAATTGTGATTTTGGCTGGTTGTATTGCCAGAATTCTCACATGACCATGCAGTAATGTATATAGTCAGTACTAAATTCTGATGTTTACAATTTTCTGAAATATGATTCAAAATTGTAATTATGGCCATGCTGATATTTACAATTTGCTGAAATATGCTTGAAATTTGTGATTTCGGCTGGTTGTAGTGCCGGAATTCTTGCTTGGCCATGGATGAATGTGCACAATTAGTATTGGCTCCCAATGTTTTCAATCTGCCAAAATGTGTGTGTGAAAATTGTGATTTCAGCTGGTTGTAGTGCCGGAATTTCCACATGGCTGTGCAAGAATGTGCACAATTAGTATTAGCTTCTGATGTTTTCAATTTTCCAAAAATGCATGAACATTGTGATTTTGGTTCCTTTTAGTGCCAGAAGTCTCATAGGGAAATGTGCAGTTAATACTAACTTCCAATGTTTTCACAATGCCGGAATATGCATGAAAATGGGCAATTTCAGCTGGTTGTAGTGCCGGAATTTCTGCATGGCCATGGAAGAATGTGCATAATGAATATTAGCTTCCAATGTTTTCAGGGTGCCGAAAAATGTGCAAAATTTGTGATTTCAGTTGAGGTCTTAGTCATGCCCCACTGATTCCTGCCGGATTCCGGTCATTCCTGCGGAATCCGGTGGATTCCAGAGGAATCAAATTTGGCCCAGAGACCAGCCAAAATGACATTCCGGTGGATGAATATTCCTGCAGAATAATGACATTCCTGTTTAGTAGCCAGAATGGTCCCTGGAATGGACAAAAAGGAATGCATCAGGAACGGAATGACCGGAATAGGAAATTTTAATTAATAATAAACTTTACTAAGCAATTGTATTATTTCTAAACAATTACCCATGGCCAAATCGAGTATCGGCAAACGCCGATGCTCAATTTGGTGTCATCAACGATCAATAACCCTTGTCTTCTCACCACCACCATCGTTGACCACATCCCATCGCTGCTGTGTCACCACCCTCGAATGGCCACCACTCGCCGTCACCGTCACGAAATACCACCATCACCGACCACCCACCACCACAATGGCACACGCTAACGATGATGGTAACGGCGTGGTAACGCCACGTCACATTGAGCGCCCGCTCCTGTTGCCGCTCACACACAACTGGGGTCGACTGCCCACCACCACTACGGCACACATCGACAACACAAGTCACGACACAAACAACGCGGGGACGCCACGTCACAAGCCAGAGCAGACAGACAAGCCCCAGACGGCTCAACGCCACGTCGCGGCGACAACGTGGCACGTCAACGGTGCCCTCCGGACATGCCGTGACGTCTGACCATGGCGATGCATGCCTGAAGGCTGGGAAGTGAGGGAGGAGCGAGGGCCCACCAAAAGGTGACACCCCCCATATCGCATTTCAACTAACGAAAACCGTGCCCAGCCGCCATCGCCCACCATGCAACAACCATTGCCACGTCACCCCCTCCCCCTCAGGATGGGCAGAGGGAATGGCAACGGAGGGGGTGGTGCAACGATACAATGACGCGGCGACGGATGACAGACAGATACGCACGATGATGAACGACGCGACACCACAATGGACTCAGTTATATAACAAATGACCACCACCACAGTCCCCGCAACGAGCGCCCACCCACAAACCACGATGAACACCCACCAACGCCATCCACTAACACGACGAGCGCCTGCAAACGAGCACCGCCGCCCACCACTGTCCATTGCCCACCAGCAATGACTGCCCCCTCCCACAGCTCGTGAGTACCATCCCCACCTCTCAGGGCCACCATTGCCTCCTCCCCTACAACCTCCCAGTACCTTGCCACCATCCTTTTAAATTACATTAGATTAGATTATTAAATAACATGTATAACTTTTATGTAGTTATTGAATACATTGAAATTTTATATGTTCAAATATAAGTGTTTTAACATTCTACTGGAATGAGCTTTTATTAAGCTCTTGTCTCCAAAATAGATTTTAGTAAATTCCTGTGGATTCCTGCAGGAATGGAGCCATTCCAGCAGACTCCTGTGCCATTCCTGCGGATTCCAGTGGAATGGCTCCATTCCTGCAGGAATCAGTGGGGCAAGGCGAAGTACTGTTTCAGTTTGTTATAGTGCCGGAATTCTCACATGACCATGAAGTAATACATACAGTCAGTACTAGCTTCTGATGTTTCAAATTGCTGAAATATGTGTGAAAATGGGAAATTTCAGCTGCTGGAGTTTCTGCATGGCAGTGGAAGAATGTGCACAATTAGTATTAGCTTCTGATGTTTTCAGGTTGCTGAAAAATGCGAAAAAATTGTGATTTCGGCTCGTTTTAATGCGGGGATTCTCACATAACCAAGGAGCAATGCATACAGTCAGTAC